>CAUYQV010006985.1:0-17608 GCA_963574575.1 Galagoides demidoff
TAGGGTGATGCCTCCAACTTTGTTTTTATTACTAAGAATGGCCTTAGCTATATCAGTTTTTTTCTAGACCATTCCAGTCTGCAAATTCGCACTGCTGCTGTAGCCACCACACCGGCTTCTGACTGATCACACCATTTTCACTTCTCCATTGTTTTTTGTCCTCCTTTTGGGGTCCTGATGTTTCCCATTGCCTCCCTGTGCCCCCCAAAGGGATGTTTCTGGGTCAAGCCCATAAGCCAGAGGTTCCTGGAGTCTTCCCTCCCCATTCTCACCACACCCAGCTAGTCCACCATTTTGCTCCACGCAACAAATATGTCTTAATGAACACCCATTAGGTATCTAGAATAGGCAAATTTACACAGAGAGAAAGTAGAATAGAGGTTACCAGGGATGGGGGTAAATGAAAATGGGGAGTTACTGTTTAATGGGTATATGGTTTCTGTTTGGGATAATAAAAAAGTTCTAGAAATGGATAATGGTGATAATTGTATAATATTGTGAATGTACTTAATGCCACTGAATTTTATACTTAAAATGATCAAAAGTTTAAGTTGTATATTTCACCGTATTTAAAAAAAAATAAAAATTACTTGTAGAGCTAAGATCTAGAGCCATAGAAATATGACTACTGATGTATGGAGAAAACAGTGTAAAGAACATGTAAGTTCAACAGAAGTGATTTCAAATTTAGTGTGCTCTTGGGAAGTTATTAAAATCTCTAATTTCCTTGCTGTTAAAAGGAAGATAATAATTGTACCTGCCCTATAGAATTGTTTTGAGAGGTTATATGATATCATCCATAGAAAGCACTTGATACAGTACCTACCACAATTTAATCACAGTAAAAGTATAGGATTATTATTCTTTTGACCAACAAAACATCAATTGAATACCTTTTATTTACTTGATGTAGAATAGTAAACCAAAACAATTGAGATTTATTGTGATAGTAAGATAGAAGATACTTTTGAGCAAGGGATAGCCTTGATGAGTGGTAAGTTTTAAGTGCTGAAATCTGAGGCCAGTGTAGAAAGGAAATAGAAGATTTGGGTTTTAAAAGCTTTGTTAAAATGGCAGATAAAACAATGAATTGCCATAAAATAAATGTTATCATGTGGTAGTTGGGTTAGTATTTATCAAGTCTTATCTATAGTATTTTATTTACTATAACTGGACAATTAGATGGAGTGGAATATCTAATTAAGTATGATGAAAGACACAAAATGTCTACTCCTGTTTTAAGGATTAATAAGAAATGATCTATACTGTAGAATTGTTAGAACTATTTCAAAACTATCCAAACACAAAAACCAATCACCTCATAATTCCTACTAGAAGATTTCTTTTTTTTTCTATAAATGAGGAAAATAAATACAAAATAAAAAAATAATTTACAATGGTTTAAAAATACTAAATAGATAAAATAAGCCTCAGTGGCCAAAAAAAAATGAAAATTCAAAAAGCAAAATTATCTAGAAAATAAAAAAACAAATATTTGGGGAAAACAAACATGCTCTAAAATCACCTTGAGAAGAACCAGAGTAATTAACCAGTAAACTAGTAACTGACACATTGCTTTGGACCATTTACTTCCTGACTGTTCATATATAGCTAGAAGCAAAATTTTAAAATTCTAGCAACATTGAAAAACATGCAGAGCTAATGTAATTGGCTAAAAATGAATTAAACATGTTTTAATTTTAAAAGTGAATAAAAATTACTAACAAATACCCACATAACAATGGTAAAACCTTCCCATCATTTACAGAAATCACTAAAAATATGTATAAGAAAAATATATTTTATAAGAATAATAAATGGTCAGAAATTCATAGAAACACCTAAAAACGTTATAAAATTGCCTCCAGGTACATAAAACTTAGCAGAATGAATGTGCTCATTTAAGAGAGAGAGAGAGTGTGTGTGCGCAGTTGTATAGTTACAGGAGATTTTCAGTTTTGACAAATAGGCTGTTTTGTCAGGTTTGATTTTGATCCATTTCATTTCTCTGCCATTCTTTTTTTTTTTTTTTACAAATTCACCTGCAGTTCTTCTAACAGTGGATTGGAGTTGGTGGAGCCATGAAGAAGAGTTAGAAGTCTTCTACAGTTTTCCAAGTATAGATAAGGTGGGCATGGATAAGGGTTTTATGAGGGCCTTTTCTCATTCTCTAAGTTGAAGCACTTTTAATAGAAGGCTGTGCTAGCTCCTCCTCTAGGTTTCCCACAGTGCCTTCTGCTTATCTTGATGACAGGATTTACCACATTCTGTTCTAATCATCTGCTTATTTGTGTTCTTCCCACTAGACGTTAAGCTTCTAAATGGCAAGGACTTTTATTATTATTACTGCACGTACCTCTGGGTGCTTAGCAGAGAGTCTGACATATAATAGGTCCTCCAAAATGTTTGATGAATAAAACTAGCCTTTATGAGACTCTTACAATTCATGAATGAACATGTTATCTTCATATGTTCTAAGCATCTTTTATTGAAGATTCTTCAATGAATCTAAATTGTGGAACAACCCTGCAGTATAGGATTGAAATGGGTGTTCTCTCTAAATGAGCTCAGTGTTCTTTCCAACTGAGTGCCTACTTGCATTCACCAGGCAAATAGAGTATTCATCAGCAGAAATATAAGTGAATCCAATCAAAGATGAGGGCAGCAAATTATAAAGGAAATTGGCAAAGTCCATCAAGCAAGTGTGGCTGTTTCAGTGGTATATAAACAAGAGGGAGGCTCGGCACCTGTGGCTCAAGTGGCTAAGGCACCAGCCACATACACCTAAGGTGGCAGGTTCGAATCCAGCCCAGGCCTGCCAAACAACAATGATGGCTGCAACCAAAAATAGCCAGGCGTTGTGGCAGGTGCCTGTGGTCCCAGCTACTTGGGAGGCTGAGGCAGGAGACTCACTTGAGCCCAGGGGTTGGAGGTTGCTGTGAGCTGTGATGCCACAGCACTCTACCCAGGGGGACAGCCTGAGGCTCTGTCTCAAAAAAAAAAAAAAAGAAGAAGGAGGTTGAGGTTATGTAGAATCTTTGTTATCACTATAAAATGGTAGGGGCTGAAGACTGAAAGAATTTCAAGGAAGAGTGAGAACAACTTCTAAAATAAGACACATATGACAGCTAACATTTAAGAGTACCCCCTCCTAGCCAGGCATGTTCTAACTTCTTACAGCAAACATAAGATAGGTACCATTATAAATCTCATCTTAACAAATGAAGTTGAGGCCCAGAGGAGTTAGGTAACATTTTAAAGAATGTACAAGAAAAAGGAAGAGGTGAGATGTACACTCAGGCACTCTGTCTTCAGAGTCTGGAGTCTAAAGTTGATTTCTCTGGTATATGAATTGTACAAATTTACAGTGCACCCAGGACAGTGGGCATAAAACTAGAAAAGATAATTATTCCCAAGCTTCCCATGATAGCAAACCAAGCCTCCAAGCCTGAAGGCATTGTCCCTCTGACCCTGGAGGTTTTAGTAACTCTTAAGCCCCAGAAGAGTCTATTTTTATGCACTTACTGTCAAGAAATGTGAACAACATTTCTGTGACCAAATACAGCTCAAATATCAAGGGAATTTTCACCACTTGGTATGCACAGCTGAGATGAAAGAAGGGTGAATCAAATGGACCAAGTATCAAGCTGCATTCTGATGTGCTCACAATTCCCTCCTACTCCTATCTCACAATTTTATAATTTATAGAATGTGGATGATACTAGTCTCTACTTCACAGGGTTGTTGTGAAGATTACTGCATTAAAAGTACTCAATATAGTGCCTGGAACAAAATGAGTACTCAGTGAACACTATATTTGAAATGAGTACTCTAGTTACTCTCTGAAGTCTTGTCTCCTCTGTTCGGCTGTGAGTATATCAAAAGTGCCAAGGATTCAGGATTTCACAGATGTTGAAATCTGCCTACTCAACAAACCTAAGCCATCAGACAAATGTTCAGGACAGATGGTTATTTATAACCTATCGAAAGTACATATTAAAACACAAGGTTATTGAAAATATAAAATTATGGATTCATAAAAATAAGTTGAATAGAAACATTTTGGAGAAATTTCTGAGGAGGACAGGAAAACAACCTTCTAAAAGAAAAAACCCATGTGTCATGTACAGGGGGAAGAGGAATTAGGATGGCCTCAATGGGGGCTCTTAAGTTTATTGGGCCTACAAACATACTTAATGCAAAAACATGGAGATAAATGTGCCAGCCATATTTTAACATATCAAAACCTTCCATGGTTATTACGCTTAAAATTTCACGCCCCTCCTGCGTTAGTGCAGATGTGTGTAATGCCAACATGATAGACTTTACTTGTGTAATGGATGGTGCTGTGATGTTTAAATATGTATCTGAGATACTTTACAGTAGTCACACTGGGGACAAAGAGTGCTTGTCTAGAACGAGAGTATAATATCACTCCTTCACAGACTTTGAAGTAGGTGGGGAAGGTAATGAACTTAGAATTCCATAGTGTAGATTCCATATAAAGTAGATTTATAAGAACCTTAGAACAATGATTCTCAACCACTCATCTGTAAACCAATCATCAAATGTCTATTCTTTAATTATCTACTTGCTCAATTCCTTTGTCTTTTCTGCTCCAGTAATTCCACCAACCAACTGCACATTGCACCCAACATTGGGCTGGGAAAGACTTCCCTAAGAGATATATTTTTGATAAAGAACTTATACAAACTAGGTTGTGTTTTAGGGTCCATCTTAAGGGAGAAGAGAGTGAATGTTTAATATGGCCCTTTCTTATAAGGTCTAAAATATCTTATTGTATTTTACTTATTAATAGTGTGTACATAGCACTGTTCAAAGTAATGACAAAAAGTAACTGATTTGATAGAATAAATATTGAGTGCTTTGAGGGGAAATAAAAGATTTGAGCTATAGCTACCTTCTAGAAATCTGGATTCTTCTGAGTTATCAGAAGTTACTTCAAGTTAGTCATGAAACAGGAGGCAGCTAGATGATAAAAAGTGTGCCGGCTGTACTAAGGAACTCCGACTTCATTCTGCAGGCAATGAGAACTTACTATTGTTGGAGAAATAGGATTCTGTTTGTAGACTGTAAGTATAGGTTATGACTGGGATGGATTTCAGGATTAAGTTTTATTCTTTGATGAACTAGAACAAAGTTACCTCCTGGCTGTGTCTACATATCGAAAAGTAAAAGCCAACTGAGGGAACTGTTCATTTTAAGTCATCCACAGATGCAGTTCAATGAACAGATGTATTAAAGCCCAGCTGCCTTGCCAGATTTTATAGTTTCCCCATTCAGAATGTGAATTATCAATTGCCTTGAATACATGGAAATATTTTTTTTTAATCTCACAGTCTTATTTTTTTAAACTTAGGTTCATGTACTCACTTTACTGATGGGCAATTCCAACTATATGGATCGTATTTATAATGACAACCATTTCCAAAGGCCTGCTTTGTGATAAGCATTATGATATGTGCTTTACATATACCTTGCTTAATTCTCAAAGCATGGTGGGTGCTATTATCACCATTCTATAAGTGAGGAAATTAAGTTTCAAAGAAGGAGGTTATGTCCCTTTCCAAGGTCCTTCAGCTAGTAAGTAGTAGGGCTGGGACTTCCTACTCCCCTATATCTTTGGCTTAGACCACCACAACCTATTTATTGTTCCCCTGCCATACATTCTCCTCCCTTGTATACTCAAACCTTTATGTTCACTATTCCTTCTGTTCAGAGGGAATATTCTGTTCTCACCCATCAGGGCCTAGCTCAAACGTCACTTCCTTTGGGATGTCCCCTCCTCACCCTACACTCAAGAACTGGCAGTTAGCTCTAGAGACTAAGTAACACATTTAAAATGGACTAGTAGGTGGGCTGTGTGCTAAGACAAGGTTTTCTCCATATAGTCAGGATGTGTGCTTTGTGGGTAGGGAGAAGAGACTTGTTAAAATGAGCTTTCCTAGGCCCCATTGAGGATGTGCAGAAGTAGCTTCCCTGACTCTGAGTCCCTGAAAAATGCAAGTACCCTACATCATTCCTAAGGAAACTAAGGTTTGATATCCTTTATAAGACCTACACAGTTTCCCTGATAAGTCCCCTAGGCAAAGGACAGTACCTGAGTGGAATTTAACTACTTCTATTAAATAAAAATCAATATTGCCTATAAGAAAGAGAAAGAAGAATTGCAGAGATTGAAGCTTTTCGTTAAAATTTAGTAGAATTTGCTTTTGAAAGAATCTTTCTTAATGTATTATATTTAAATTAAATTAATCAAAATAATTCCAAAATGTTGTTATTAAGGCTGCCAAACGTGTCAATTGTTGATTTGTAAATTTTCTTTCTAAACTGTGAACTCTGTAAAGGTAGGACCTATGTCTCTTAGCTTTCTTTCATCTAGTGCTATATTCCTATTCAGACCAAGTACACAAGTTGGAATAAAAGTCCATGCTCACTAAAACAAAAAACTGGAAGAAGACATTAAAAGTACCTCTATGAGCATGGCAGTCCACGCAGGAGCTTCACTCAGTGGTCACTTGCAGCCAAGTATTGGTTATGAGTCGACACAACTTTGGATTGCCCCACATACCTGGCTTCAAGTAGTTCACAAGGTAGTGGAAAAGTAACAGCTAAGCAAAGATCTATAACACCTGAACTATTGTGAATACTATGAAGGAGGTATAAGAAAGTCCAGGGGCAGAATGAAGAGGGAGGTGACTTTCTATTTTTGAATTAGGGAGGACTGTATGGAGAAGGCCGCATACACCTGAAAGTAGAATAGCTTGTATCTTTAAGATAGAAAGTGGGTAATAAATATTTCTATTGGTGCCTTCCTTACTTGTCTTTATTTGAACATATTTCAAAGTATGCACCAATAAGTACACAATCCATAGGCATATACTTTGATGTAAATTTTTTTCAACTAAAAAAAGTCAACAATGTATTAAAAATTCTCAGCAAGGAGAAGTATAAAATAAACATAATAAATCACTTCGATAGTTATAAAACCGAGAGAATCCAAAGTCCTAGTGTGAACTTTCCAGCTATCTTTGAACAATATTGTATCTTGAGAACAAATGCCAACATAATTCCAAAATCTTATGGAGAATAGCATGTAAACACTATATTAGACAGTTTTTCATTTAAAAGACTTGCCTGCCTTAGATTTTATAGCTTCCCCATTCAGAATGTAAATTTTTGCCTGGAAGTTGCTTTGTTTTATTATATCTGCTACATATGCTTTTAAAGAATTGTGTAGCTGAATACTAATTCAGAGATTCTTCTTACATTTTTTAAGTCCCTAGATGGAGTTTAATTTCTTTGCTATGCCTATTAAGCTCTTGGAAATAAAGTAGAATTTAAGGTACACAGATTTATTCTTACTTTGGGGCATCTTAAAGTCTACTGATATCGAATGCCATGCACAAGTTACCCACCGGTTTAATGCTTCCCACTTTTCTTTTGTTAATGAAATGTTTGCACAGTCGCTGCTGTGTGTACAGGAAGATTAAAACCTGCTGTCACTTTGTTAAGAAAAACCTGGGGGAGATTTAACACATCTGGCATGGGGATTAAGGAAACTTGGAAAAACCAAAATTGCCCATTAGTTTACAGGAGCTTCAGCCTGGAGACTGGAAGCATGACGGAAGATGCTCTGACCTTTAAAATTGACTGAAATCAATTAACCTGTGTACCTGTCAATTCTTCATGATTTGTGCTTAGGCTGTAGCCATCTTTAGCACTCCTACGCATTCCTATCTGAAAACAAGTTCTTTGTTGGTTTAAGATGAGGTGAAATAACTGAGCTGAAAAAGAAGTTTCCCACCTGAATGGCAAATGCAGCTCCTATTAAGCAGGTTAGCCCTTGAGAAATAAAAATAAAATTTTTTAAAAAACCCTGAGATAGACCACATAGGTAATTCCACAAGTTGTGGCTGGGTATAAAACAAAATGAATGAAAATCTTCCTGGAGATAGAGAGCTTCGGCAACAACTAATGCACAGTTCCCCATCTCTGTGTCAGGAACTGTGAACAGATTCAGGGTGGAATGGCTTGTCAGTCACCTGAAGGCTAAAAGAGCTGCCTGTCTATAACTTTGCACACACTTCTGAACTAATAACTTACGGGCAGACTTGAGGACATCCAGAAAGCAACAGGCACAGCAGGCTTGGAGGATTTCACATCTTGACTCTTTGTACTTGAGTGGGTCTTTCACTGAGGACACTCAGCACGCTTCATAGAAGTAGACAGGACAGCAGAGAGGCCCATAAAGTTTAAGGAATTGCCTCAGGCTAGTCAACCTGGTCTTCAAAGTGCCATGGAGAGTGGAAATTGACCTTTTTGTCCTAACCATTAGACCAAGATTCCCTCAATAAAGCATGCTTCTCTTGGAACACTGGGGGAGGCACTCCAGTCCAAGGAAGATCAAATGAAAGAATCAAAAATAAACAAAAACACTTATTAAAAAGAGAGCCCACTGGGTTGAACTGATACAAGCAACTTACTGAGTTTATTTTTTTTAATTACATCATAGCAGTGTACATTAATACTATCATGGGGAACAGTGTACCGTTTCTATATACAATTTGAAATACTTTCATCCAATTGGTTAACATAGCCTTCATGTCTTTTTTTTAGTTATTGTGTTAAGACATTTATATTCTACATTTAGAGAAATTCACATGTACCCTTATAGGATGAACTATAGGCGTGATCCCACCAATCCTTCTCCCTCCACCCACCCTCTCCCCAGCCCTCCCCTCCCTCTCCCCTCTCCCCATATTCCTGGGCTAAAATTGGGTTATAGCTTTCCTATAAAAGCTATAAATTAGTTTCATAGTAGGGCTGAGTACATTGGATACTTTTTCTTCCATTCTTGGGCTACTTTGCTAAGAAGAATATTTTCCAGCTCCATCCAGGTAAACATGAAGAACTTACTGAGTTTAAAACAGTTACAGTTCATTTCAGCCCTCAAGCTTCTCTGCAGGGATACACATGTATCCATGCACAAACCTGGGGATTACTCCGGACTTGTTCTAAGTAGACTTGCCAGCCAGAGGGCAGAGATTTGCCTGCCTTCTTTCTCTTCTGATAGTTTTTTGATTGAGAAGCCAAAGGGTAAGATTTATCATTAGCAAAAGAGGCTTTGGGCCCAGTAGGGTCCTTCAGTGAAGATGATGTCTAGTCTGCATCTTGAGAGTTTCTGAATGGGAAATTCTCTGCCCCATTTCCATCAAGAATCACTAACTGATCAAGCTAACTCTACACTTCTTCACTTGTAAGTGCTATTATTGTTTCTCAACAGTATGTTCTAAGGTGAAGGGCAGTTGGCTCTCAGAAGTCACTGGCTAAATTTGACTGGCAGACATGAGACAAGACAGCAGATGGACGCCGCCGGAAAGTCATGCCTCCCTCTTGCTCCTCCTTCCCACCTGCTGCCAGAGCCTGCTGCTGTTTCTCTGCACAGTCTGGTTGGTGGCTCTGCCTTCCTCTCCCTTCATAGCCATTCTCCGGCAGCTCAGCAGGCTATTACCACATTCTCCTCACAGCTCCTCCTGGTCCAGACCCACTCTACAAAGCTAATCTTCAGGGTCCCTGCCAAAGTCATGGTTTCTTTTTTTTCTGTTTTTTTTTTTTTACCTGACATTTTGACTATTGCATTCTGTTCAATCTTTGAAGTATATCATCTGTGAACTGAAAGTGGCTGGTATCACAAAATAAAGCTCATTATATGTTGTTTGCTATAAGGAAATCATTGAAAATTGCCCCCTTATTAAAAGCCCAGGATCTGGAGTTGAACTGCTAGGGTTTGAAACCTGTCTAGTGCCACTTACCCACCATATAACCATGAGCAATTGGCTTCACAGTTCTGTGCCTTAGTTTCATCTTATGTTGAATAAAATAATAATAGTACTTAACCTCATAAGATTGTTAAGAAAATTAAATAGGTGAATGTGTACAAAATGTCTAGAACAATGCCTGAGAGATTGTAAATGTTACATAAGGTTAAATAAAAATGAATAGAGTAGCCTAAGTATGGTTGCATATATTTAAACTGTTCACATATTTACATGACAAAACAATTCTTGCCTAATAGGAAAACAAAATAAATCTAAAATTATCATCCCAATCTCATATATAAAACTCATTCTCAGTATATTTGATACAAACAGTGCTATTTTAAATTGTTTGCTGGTGGGACAATTGTTTTATTAAGTCTTTCTCAAAACCATCAAGGCTTTTTAACTAAGCTACCAGCTCCCAAGAACATCCTTATAGATACAATATATTGTCACCTCCCTATATTTTTGCTCATGATTTTCTGTTTCTATTGCTGTTAAACCCTCTTTTTTCCTATCATAAACCCACACATTTCCCCAAGCTCTAATGACAGTCTCTCTGCTATCACTGGTTTCCCAAGATGAGAAGAGCGGCTTCCTCATTTACCTTCCAATATGACAGCGTGTCCCTGGGTCAGAAGTACAGAGCATGCTCTGAGTGATCCAGGGTTAGCTGCCTTGGTGTCTGCCTGCTCACTGGACTAAGAACAAAAGGGCAGGGATAGGTTTCATTCCTCTTTGTATCTTTAGTACCTACATAGCCCATAAATTGGCAAAGAATGTTGTTTACACAACACAGAACTGACTTGAATGTGACTTATTTCATTGGTTTTCTCACTTTTAGGCCAATTAAATGACATTTGGAAAATATGAGGACTGTTTTGTCTAACTATTTAAACATCCAATAAAAGTAATGGTACTTATATATTTACACTGATTTTCTCTCCATGAAAAATAAAAATTGATGCTTACAGAAGTGTTTAAACTCTTCCTGCCATGAACTCCTGCTGTGATTTTCCATCACATACTCTTGCCAGTCATATTTTAACATCTTAACATCTTTGGATATTACTATAATGCTAAATCTCTCTAATACCCATATGTAGACACAGTTAGCAGTCACCAAAGTTTGTGCTTTCTTCTTCCTAGAGTCGTAGGATAACTGAATCCTATCTTGAAGTTTCCCTTCTGTCTAAGTGCACCCATGTGACCAAGGTTAGCCAATGGAATGTGAGTAGAAGTGATAGGTACTAGTTCCTGGTCTAGCTCATATCTCTCTTCCTCTGCCCACTAAAGGAGAAAGACCTCCAAGGACCAAAAGAAAGTGGGCCTCAAGATGAAAGGAGCCCAGCTTACTGAATGACAACATGGAGAAAAGTTTCCTCAACTCACCCACAAAGGATTGTTATCAGAGCAAGTGTTAAGTTTCATTGGACTAAGCCATTGAGACTTAGGGATGCTTGTTACAAAGACCATTTTTCTACCTAATATACCTCAGGATCTAAAAGACTTTCTGTCACATTATACTCTCCTAACAAATTATAAATGAACGAGTAACTAATTAATTGTAGATGGCTGAATGAAGAATAAAATTTTCTCAGAAGACCTTGAGTTCCTTCTACCCACAATAAACTAGAGAGGGGACAAGGTAACCCAAGTCGGACATGAACTAGAGTAAACTGAAAAGTACTGTGACTGTACTCAGACTCTTGACCCACCCAATCAGCCTGGTCCAAACTTACCTTAGCTGACCTCCCTTCTCTTAACCACTCATCTCCTTTACGCATTAAGGATCCTTTTATTTCTATAGGTTTTAGAGCTTGGACCTTCCAACCTGTCTTTAACCATTGCCTTGTATATGCCAATGAACTCCAATATGTCTGTAGCTTAGAAACATTTTAGGAGATTAAGATTTTCATTGGAGGATTAAATTTTTCATTTTCAAGACATCTGGAGAACACTTAAAGAACTAAAAATAGACCTGCCATTTGATCCTATAATTCTGCTATTAGGTATATATCCAGAAGACCAAAAATCACACTACAATAAAGATATTTGTATCAGAATGTTCATTGCAGCCCAATTCATGATTGCTAGGTCATGAAAGAAGCTCAAGAACCCATCGATCCATGAATGGATCAATAAACTGTGGTATATGTACACCATGGTATACTTTGCAGCCATTAGGAAAGATGGAGACTTTACCTCCCTCATGTTTACATGGATGGAGCTGGAAAATATTCTTCTTAGCAAATTATCCCAAGAATGGATGGAAGAAAAAGTATCCAATGTACTCAGCCCTACTATGAAACTAATTTAGAGCTTTCATAGGAAAGCTATAACCCAATTTTAGCCCAGGAATATGGGGAGAGGGAGGGGAGAGGAGTGGGGAGAATGGGTAGAGGGAGGGTGATGGTAGGATCACGCCTATGGTTCATCCTATAAGGGTACATGTGAATCTCTCTAAATGTAGAATATAAATGTCTTAACACAATAACTAAGAAAAAGACATAAAGGCTATGTAACCAGCTGGATGAAAGTATTTCAAATTGTATACAGAAACAGTAAACTGTACCCCATGACAGTATTAATGTATCCTGCTATGATTTAATAAAAAATAAAAATAAAAAATAAATGTAAAAAAAAAATTTTCATTTTCTGGAATATAGCCAATTTGCTAAGTTTGATTAATCAGCATTCAAAAGTAATCATGTTGATCATATTTATCCATCTGAGTTCAGAGACCTATACCCTAAGACACAGCACAAATTAACACAACCATAGAATGTTGGAAAGCATAAACTCAGAGTATATAAAGTATTAATATCTTTATCTACACTATCTCAATTCACCAAATTATCTCAGTCATGTACTTCCAAAGTATTTTAGCATTACCACATTCCCCAATGTGATAGATGAAGTGATGGGAAATGAGGCTAGAGAGGGTAGAAGAGATCAGATCATGAAGGGCATCACTTCTATTTTAGAATCTCAGGAAGACATTAAAGGCCTTCAATAAGTGGTGTATAAAGATATGATTTTTTTTAGAAGTATCTCTCTGCTGTGTGGAGGATGGATCTGAAGGGGTGAGTATGTATACAGGAAAACAAGGCAGTGGGTTGTTGTAGTGGTAAAGGATGGTGACGTCTAAAATGAAGGCAGTGCCTGAAGGGACAAGGATGTATAAACTGAAAACATAAGTATAGCCAGATCTAAAACACGACCTGGTTCTTTACTATGCCACATATGACATGCTCTGCCAATGCTCCAAGATAAATAGGGTTCTCCAGGGGACATCTAATTGGTATAGAATACAGTAGGTCTTGGCTTTAGCACCATATATTTGTCTTAAATTTAACTTATTTTTTGCATTGATCTCATCACATATTTGGTCACTTTAAACCTATGATCAATTAAATCTTTCTGGCCTTATTAATATGAAGTGCTCCAAAGCCATATCTCTCCCATCTAAAATCAGTGTGCATTACCTAGAGAATAGTGTTTTACAGCACAAAAGCAAGTTTTGCTATACAACTTCGTCATAGTGAGAAAACCACAACTCAAGTCAGATCCAGAGCTTTTATCTTCTTTCTAGCATTACACTTAAAGAATCTCTTATAATAGTACTGTAACATGTAAGAGGACATATATATCTGTATTTTAATCATGTCTCCAATACTTCCCACCCAGATCAGGCTGAACAACCTGTCTGAGCTTAGGTTCTATCATCTTTCAAATTAAAATAAAACTACTTATGTTACAGTGTTTCCATTCTTGCTGTCAACAAATATATTGAGCAGCTACTAGATACCAGGAATACAGTAGTGGTCCAGATGGCCTATGATCCCTGTCTACATGAAGCCTATGTTCTAATAGTATCTAAAATATGAAATACCAAGCACATGACCTAGAAAACAGACACTGGGGAGGAGTGGCTATCATTTGTACTTAGATAAGGTTAGATTCATCACATGCTCTATTTGAACTTGTGATCAAATGGCTAAAAATGGTAGAACTAAATATAGCCAGGACAGAATCACAAATTCTGTTCAATAAGCTTCAGCAACATCAATCAGGGGCAGGGCTGGAACTGAGTGAACCGTCCCAGCTTCCATTAACCACCCAAAGTTGTCAGGCCTCAGCTTCCCCTGCTGGATGGTGGCAGAATGCGGAGGCCTGGCTGAGGAGACAAGATCTCTCTGTGACTCAGGCAGACTCAAACCCCTGGAGCATCTGCTCGTTGGAGGGAACTGGGTCATAGCCCTGCAGGGTTACCAGTGACTGGGTGTGACAGAAGTGCAAGATAGGAAAGGAGGCATCAAACATCCTAGACTAATTCATTTGCTGGGGGGGGGTTCCTTCTGACTCCACAGAGCATCAGAACGATTCATACTCGAGCTGCCAGCAGACCCCAGCTAACTAAATGCCAGAGACCTATTGAACTACCTCACTTTAGACTGGGTACTGACTGGGACAACTGATTTGGATATTTCAGACTGGACCAATCACCCAAGGACTATCCAAAGTGATACCCAGGGTGTGTGGTTGTGGGAAGGTATGATTTTCCTTTTCCAGTTGTTGCCCATGGAGGTGGGGTGACTTAATTGCTGGTATTTCTCCACAGCTGAGACTTCAACCCAGTGTAACTAATTCAACCACAGCCAAGACTTCAACCCAGAGTAACTATTTCTCCACAGCTGGGACTTCAACCCAGAGTAACTAGTAACTAGTTCCTAGTAGGAATTCACAACTAATTCCTACTAGGGTAGGACAGAGACCAGCTGAAAACAAGACAGAGTCACTTAACCCCACCACACCAAGTAAATCCCCAGTGTCTCAGGCTGTAGCACTGTATGGGTCATTTGCAAACCACTATAGGAAAAGGTACAGACACTAGTCACAGCTCTAGGGTAAAGGGCTGGTTAATCATTACTCCAGGAACCCCCTTATCTGCTCATCTAGCCAAACATTGTAAAATAATCATGGGGCAGAATCAGTGGAAAAACTCCAGTAACATGAATAATCAGAGTAGATCAACTCCCCCAGAGAACTAACTATATGGCTGACACAACTGAAGACCCTACTCATACACAACGGCTGAGCTGTCAGAAATCGAAATCAGAGTTTGGATTGCAAATAAAATTAAAAGAATGGAGATAAAGTTGCAATTAGAAATTCAAGGAGCAATTCAAAAGATGTCTCAAGAATTCAATGAATACAAAGACAAAATCACCAAAGATTTTAACACCCTGAGACAAGAATTTGAAGCCCTCAAAGATCTGAGAAATACAGTAGAATCCCTCAGTAACAAAATGGAACAAGCACAAGAAAGGATTTCTGCTATTGAAGACAAAGATTTGGAATGCTGGCTTGGTGCCTGTGGCTCAAGCAGCTAAGGTGCCAGCCACATACACCTAAGGTGGCGGGTTCGAATCCCCAGCCCGGGCCCACCAAAACAACAATGATGGCTGCAACCAAAAAATGGCCGGGCGTTGTGGCAGGCGCCTGTGGTCCCAGCTACTTGGGAGGCGGAGGCAGGAGACTCGCTTGAGCCCAGGAGTTGGAGGTTGCTTTGAGCTGTGATGCCATGGCACTCTACCCAGGGGGATAGCTTGAGGCTCCGTCTCAAAAATAAAAAATAAAAAAAAGATTTAGAATGCTCCCAAGCACAAAAAGGGGAAGAGAAATGGAGAGCAAAAATGGATCATTCTCTCAGAAAGCTTTGGGATAACTTGAAGAAAAGTAATATTCACCTTATACAAATCCCTGAAGGTGATGAAGTTCCTTCACAAAGCACAGAGGCCCTTTTTCATAAGATTATGAAGGAAAACATTCCAGACATGCCAAGAGATTCTGAAATGCAAATAGCATACAGTTTCAGAACCCCAGCATGGCTCAACCTGAATAAGACATCCCCCAGACCCATCATAATTAATTTCACTAAAGTTAATATGAAGGAGAAAATTCTGAAAGCAGCCAGACATAAGAAAACCACAATCTACAACAGGAAGAATATTAGAATGACTGCAGATCTCTGCTGAAACCTTTCGAGCTAGAAGAGGTTGGATATCAAATTTTAATCTCCTAAAACAAAATAACCTTCAACCCAGGATCCTATGTCCAGTTAAACTGAGTTTCATTTATGATGGAGAAATTAAATACTTTAATGACATTCACATGTTGAAGAAATTTGCCATAACTAAACCAGCTCTCCAGCATATTCTCAGACCTATCCTCCATAATGACCAGTGAAATCCTCCACCACAAAAGTAAACTCACTCAGAAACTTTTGATCAAATTCCAACTTCCACAGTGGCAAAAGGATTAAAAATGTCCACTGGCTTTTGAAAAACTCGATACCAAAAATTTATCAGGCTTACCAATATTTTCAATTTATGTGAATGGCTTAAATTGTCCTCTAAAGAGGCACAGGTTGGCGGACTGGATACCAAAACTCAGGCCAGATATCTGCTGCATACAAAAATCTCATCTTAAATTAATCTTAAAGATTAATATAGACTCAGGGTGAAGGGATGGTCATCTATATTCCAGGCAAATGGAAAGCAGAAAAAAGCAGGTGTTGCAATTTTATTCACAGATACAATAGGCTTTAAACCAACAAAATTAAGGAAAGATAAAGATGGTCACTACATATTGGTTAAGGGTAATACCCAATATGATGAGATTTCAATTATTAATATTTATGGACCCAACCAGAATGTGCCTCAATTCATAAGATAGACTCTAACTGACATGAGCAACTTCATTTCCTCCAGCATCATAATTGTTGGAGATTTTAATACTCCTTTGACAATGTTGGATAGATCCTCCAAAAAGACGCTAAACAAAGAAATTTTAGATTTACACTTAACCATTCAACATTTGGATTTAACAGACATGTACAGAACATTTCATCTTAACAAAACTGAATTCACATTCTTCTCATCAGCCCTAGGAACATACTCGAAATTGATCACATTTTAGGTCACAAGTCTAACCTCAGCAAATTTAAAAGAATAGAAATTATTCCTTGCATCTTCTCAGACCATCATGGAATAAAAGTTGAACTCAGTAACAACAGTAATCTGCATACTCATACAAAAACATGGAAACTAAATAAGCTTTTGCTGAATCATAGCTGGGTCATAGATGAGATTAAGAAGGAAATTACCAAATTTTTGGAACAAAACAATAATGAAGATACAAATTATCAGAACCTCTGGGATACCGCAAATGCAGTCCTAAGAGGGAAATGTATAGCACTGCAAGCCTTCCTCAAAAGAACGGAAATGGAGGAAGTCAATAATTAATGGAACTGTGCTTCTCTTGTGTTCTAAACACCACGATTTATGTTTATTCCTTACATAACACATTTTCCATATTTTACCCTAATTTAGAATGATAAATACTATGAAGTGTTCACAGTGAAAAATTCTATAATTCTTTGATTATGAATAAAGGTTGAGTTGTTAAAATATAAAAAAAAAATTAATGGGACATGTCAAGCAACTAGAAAAGGAAGAATATTCCAATCTCAAACTAGCAGAAGAAAGAAATAACCAAAGTTAGAGCAGAATTAAATGAAATTGAACACAAAAGAATTATACAACAGATCAATAAATCAAAAAGTTGTTTTTTTGAAAAGGTCAATAGAGTAGATAAGCCTTTGGCTAACCTAACCAGGAAAAAAATAAAACAGAGTAAAATCTCTAATTTCATCAATCAGAAATGGTAATGATAAAATAACAACAGACCCCTCAGAAATT
>CAUYQV010006991.1:0-11541 GCA_963574575.1 Galagoides demidoff
TCCCAGCTACTTGGGAGGCGGAGGCAGGAGACTCGCTTGAGCCTAGGAGTTGGAGGTTGCTATGAGCTGTGATGCCATGGCACTCTACCCAGGGGGATAGCTTGAGGCTCCGTCTCAAAAAAAAAAAAAAAAAAAAAAAAACCCTTCCATAAACTCCTTACTAGTTCCCCAAATATGTCAGTCTTCCTTTCTTGGGCCCATAGGCCTGCTGGACAGATTATCCCTAACCATGACCTGCTTGCTGCCCATGCTGTTCCTTCAGCTGCTCCCTCTCCAGGGTCAGAACTATCCCAGGACAGTTACTCTTTCTTTTTTTTTTTTGAGACAGAGCCTCAAGCTGTCCCCCTGGGTAGAGTGCTACGGCATCAAAGCTCACAGCAACCTCCAACTCCCAGGCTCAAGCGAGTGTCTTGCCTCAGCCTCCCAAGAAGCTGGGACCACAGGTGCCTGCCACAATGCCCAGCTATTTTTTTGGTTGCAGCTGTCACTGTTGTTTGGCAGCCCCGAGCTGGATTCGAACCCACCATCTTAGGTGTATGTGGCTGGCGCCTTAGCCACTTGAGCCATAGGCACAGAGCCAGGACAGTTACTCTTATGCCTCTGAAGTCAACTGCACTGAACTGCAGCATTCCGTCTGCCTCCCCAGGAGCCCTTGATGACAGGGATATGTAAAGTTAATTTCTACATTCCTGCCTGCCTGCTACAGCACTTGACACAAAGGAATTATTTTTAAAAGGCTTGCTAAATGAGCCTCCTTTTGCCTCAAGTTTCTATCAGAGAGAAAAGTGATCTAGTACATGTACCAGCACCAAGGTGCTCTAGGATGAATGTGTTGCAGATATGGTTATCTCTGTCTGAAAGAGAAATGAGACAGCCCAGGTTTGACTCAAAATGCAGTGACGAAGGCCAAATGAGGCCAACTCATTTGGTGGGAGTCTTATGGTCCCTCAAACCACATAGCAATCAACTAAGTTAATCTAGGATGTCATCCACAATATTTCTGACAAGTCTCTGCCTGAGATCTTCTGATGACCACTAACCAGAAGTGTGATATAATAGAGAACACAGAATACCCAGAGTCATTAAGTAACTTGATTTCAAGTCCCAGATCTGCCACTTACTAACTCTGTGATCACTGACAACCTACTTAAGTTCTCTGAGCCTTCGATTTTCCATATGTAAAGCTTAAATAATATTGATATTGCCCACATCTCTTTGACAAGATTATTGTAAGAAACTATATGGTGGTAGTTGTTAAAGTTTTTATCAAGCATATTATGTAATATTCAACATCTTTATTATATCATCAGTCTCTAACTGGATGGCTTTGATTATTAGATGGTTCTTTTTCATGGTGAGATCACCCCTCCTCAGAAGTGTCCTGTCTGTTACTCATTTAGTCTGGGTGGGAGGAAGCAAGTATTTCTATCCTATAATTCTCAAATCTATATATGTATATATAAAAATCACTGCCCTAAGTTAAAAAAAAGCAGCAGAAATCACCCAAATGTAAGGAAGACCAATTCTCCCAGACCAAATAAAATTGTATCCTGTTTCCATTATTAAACTTCTTAGACATAGTCATACATGGTATGGGGAGAGGGGCAGTTAGTCATCAACCACACACAAGCTTCTTGAGGGAAAGGAGATACCAGTTCATCCATTTTTCAGTCCTTCACAGCCTCAATAACAGGACTACCAAACAGTGGACAATCCATAATTACTTTTGACTGATGGATTTGCTGTTTGGTCTAAAGGTCAATCATATGTCTTGGCACTCTCTGCAAGGTACAGAAGGAGGAAAGGAGTTTTAACTCCTAGACATCTAGGGAATTGGTCTGATCTGCTTTAGCTTGGCCAAGTCCATGAAGCAGGTCCAGGTCCAGTGTGGCAAAGGTCCAGTGTCCCTGTGCCTATATTCTACCAGTAACTCAAGACTCTCCTGGCTCAGCACCTGTAGCACAATTGGTTACGGTGTGAGCCACATATACAAAGAGTGGCGGGTTCGAGCCTGGTCTGAGCTAGCTAAACAACAATGGCAACTGCAACAAAAATAGCTGGGCATTGTGCCAGGTGCCTATAGTCCCAGCTACTTGGGAGGCTGAAGCAAGAGAATCGCTTAAGCCCAAGAGCTTGAGGTTGCTGTGCGCCGTGACACCACAGCACTCTACCAAGAGTGACATAGTGAGACTCTGTCTCAAAAAAAAAAAAAAAAAAAAACTCTCCTCTTGGAGGGCTGGTTATAACTTTCAGGGCAAGCTGGGCATGGTGGCTGTAATTCTAGCACTTTGAGAGGCTGAGGCAGGTGGACTGTTTGAGACAAGTCTGAGTAAGAGCATTGTGGCAGGTGCTGTACCCCCAACTATGTGGAAGGCTGAGGCAAGAAGATCTCTTGAGCCCAAATGTTTGAGGTTTCTGTGCACTATGACATCATGGCACTCTACCCAGGGCGACAGAAAGATTTAAAAAAAATTTTTTTTTCAGGGCAATTCATAAGGTTGTAGTAGACAGCAAAGTTGATAAAAATAGTGAAAAATCGAATCCCAGCATCAAATTTACTTTAGACATAATTTTGAGATTCCTCAATTTACTAATAAAGAAACAGAAGCCAAAGTAGTTAAGTAACTTGTCCAAAGTCATAGAGCTATAAATGGCAGAGCAATAACTCGGGCCCTTGTTCATCTAACTCTGACATGCTCTACTGGTGCCCTAATATCAATGATTCTACTAGCTCAGGCTGCCTTTAGAAGAGGACTTATTTGATAGCCTGTCAGATAACCTGTGTCCCTGAGGCAGGGCTGGGATACTGTGACTGGGACTGTTTTAACCATATGGCTATGCTAATCCTCAAGTTTCTTATAATGCAAGAGACCCATAAGGACTAAAAAAGTGCCTCAACTGCTGCAAGAAGCAAGGGGTGGCAGCCAGAGTTGACACGGCATTGGGAGCACAATAGGAAAAGGGGTCTGGTTCACAGGCTAAACAGATTCTTAGCCACTTGATTACTGATAACACCAAAGTGTGAGGAATAGGAACATAAGTGAGGGTCCACAACTCCTGACAGCTCCACTCCTGTCCAGAATAGGGCCCTAAAAGGCACTTCTATGACCATATAATGTTTAAAAACAAACAAAAGCATTCCAGGTTATCTACCAATGACTCAAGGCTCAGATGAAACATGTTCCTACACTGGAATTTAATTTTCCTTTGAACCATGAAGGAATAGCCAGATATTAATTTTTAGCCTTTTATTTTTTTAAATAATACTTCCATGGAGCCATAATATATAAAACTAACACAAGTAGGATGTTTTTAGCTGAAGAAATGGTGGAAGGCCCTTAAGTCCCTGTTGCAAGGTTTCCCTCCCCCCTCTACTAGGGATAGCCCCAGACTCAGCCAAAAACACCTGGCCTAAATGACTCCAGCAGTTTGTCAGCACTTATGTTCTGTGGGGCTCTCCCAACTACAAATCATCGTCCTTACCCTGGTTAATCTGGGTTCATTTCCTCTTGTTAATTTCATTCCAGAGAATAAAAGCCCCCTGACTGGTATCTGCTTTCATGGCAGAACCCTCAACTGCAGTTACTGGACATGCAAACTGTCCTTGGAGACACTGAATGCAAACATTAATAAGAAATGTTCCCTGGTCCCTGACAATTTGGAAAAGCTAAGTGAAAATATTCACGTAAGGATTTTAAGGCTCTGACACTCTATGGATTTGAGACATTGCAACCAACATTTCTTTTCTCATTTGTTTAGGTTGTAGGCACACAGATGTACACATAGCAAAATAAGGACTAAGAATATGAACACAGTCTAACATGCCAATCAAGTAAAACAAGTATTCTGACATTTACGAATATGCACGTTCCCTACTTCACTGTGTGGAGATGAAATGGAAGGAGACACAAATGCAAATCAGTTACCATCATGACTAAAAATCCAACCAAGGATTTTTCTAATTAGCAGGGCACTAAGTGGTAACAAGAGGAACTTGATAGTGTCCTCAGAAGCCTACTTCTTCCAGATCTCACTTATATCACTCTAAGACCCTTCTCACGTCTACCTATGATCTGCCTGCCTGTCTTACTCCCCTCCAGCACTTAGTTACCAATCTAAACAGTTTGCAGCTTAAAAACCTGTAATTCTTTTTTACTACCCACAGAAAAAAGTCACAGACCCCCTGCTTGGCTTTCTGCTCCTCCACAATCTCACTATCCTATGCTTTTGTCCACCTCTTGTGCTTGTCAACCTATACTCTCTCAGGTGGCCAAGGTGGTCCCTTCATTGACCCTGCACCCTAACTCACACCATCTCTGCCTCTGGGTCTCCCTGGCCAGAGTGCAGAGTGCTCTCCTGCCTTCTTACCACAAGTAGTTTTGGAAAAAATCTGGTTCTGAACCCAGGTCTTTTACCATCTACCTGAGAAGCCTGGGCAAACTCTGACTAGTCTAAGCTGTCTCCTTTTCCTAAAATGGGGAAAACATTGTATTTTATGAGGATGCTATGGAGCTGGAATACCTGGTACACATTAACCACAATTAGTGCTAGCTATTATCATCACAAATGCTTCAAAACGCTATTGAGCTTCACTCCTGATCATAACCATCTTATACTGATCCAGAAAACTCCGGAATTCCTATGATAATCAATATCCATTTAAAATAAATCTTACATACTGTCTTGTGCTGAGTAACTCAGTCAACTGTATGTGTTAGGTCCCTAACTAGATGGGAGTCACTGAGGAAAGGGCAAGAGTAACTGGAAGGGGAAACCCAAGGAGTTCAGCTCTCTACAGTCTTGACATAATTTAAGTAACAGTAGCATGTACACTATGAATATATAGCCTTAAGAGAAATCCATCACAATTTTGGAACAACATCCTCAAATTTGACTTACTTTAAATGTGGGAAATCCACTAGCATTGCCTCTGTTTTTAGTACTTTCTATGATTTCACAAGGCACACGCAATTGCTAGGTACATATATAGTAGGTCTTTGGTTAAACTTTTTTTGAATTAACTGAATGACCTCTAATTCTAGTTGAATTAATCTCTCCCAACATTTAAAAAACAGATAAACTTTCTTGAACTGATATGAAATGTGTGAATTCCGCATTCTGAGCTAAGTCTTTCTCCTAAATTACATAATTCAACTGAACTTCTATAGTAATGCTTAACCTTAAAATAAAAGTTTAAAATATCTATTCCTTACCTCCATTTTGAGAATTCTATTTAAACTATTACAAAAGCTACTAAAAAGAAACATTCTACAATAACACAAACATTAGTGTATATTTTAGTTGACTACCACTCAAAAGTAGTTTATTAGTAATTATTTTTGCACTGCAGTCTACATCAATCTTTTCCATCAAATAACCACGCTCTAAATATCTACACCAGATTTATGGAAATTATTCTTTCATTCACTCAGTAAATACCGGAAGGGTTACTATGTGAGTAAGACACTATTCTGTATGCTTCAGAGAGAGCAGTGAATTAGCTAAAGCCCCCAGTTTTACAGCAGTTATGTTCTGATGAAGGAAGTCAGATGACAAATGAATAAGATTATAAAATGGGGCAATATGCCAGACAGTAATTGGGGGCTAGTAAATTTAGAATAGGTAATAGGAAAAACTCCTCTAAGTTAATGACATTTAAGTTGAGATATGAATGACACGAAGGAAGGGTCCAGTTAGGCAAATATCATTTGAGGCAGAGGAAATGGCTTTTTACAAAGGCCTGAGGTGGGAGGAAACAAGCATGGCTTTGTCCCTGTCATATGATGTGGGTGGAAGAGAGAAGGTAAGGAAAAGAACAGGGGGAGATGAAGACAGAACAGTAATAAACAAGGCTTTACTTACCAGGGAAGCCACTGGAGAGTTTAGACAGGAGCACTGTGACCTGATTTTAATTTTTAAAAGAAAAATGGAAGTAGGGAAACCACTTAGATGCTATTGCTGTAGTCCAAGTAAGAGATGATAGAGTTTGGACTCAGCTGGTAGAAGCAGATAAGAGAGAAGTGGATGGATTTTAGACATGGCTTTGAGACTTTCTCACAAAATTGTTTTATGTGGTTCCTAGATTACTAATGAAGCCATTAAAAACATTTCAAAAGAAAAACTAAGAATACCACTAGAACCACAAGCTAAAGGAAACATATGCTCCACCCAAGAGAGGGCCTTGCCTTACCATTCTATTCCTAGGCCTGGCACACAGAATTATTCATCTTATTGAGTTAATTAATTAATGGTCTGTGGGCTTACATTTCATAAAAAGATAAAATAAGATTAAGTCAGCAGTCTTCTTTCCAGTGTGAACATCAAATAATGGGGCAGATTATCCTTTTGAATGAACAAATGTAGCTGCTCCAGTGTTATCCTGATGTACTAAAATTTCCCAAGGTCTTTCAGAAGTAGAGAAAAAAAATCAAGAAGATAAATGCATATAAGGAAAATATATATAATCAATTAAGAAATATTTACTGGGCACCTGCTATGTGTCTAGCACTGTTCTATTCCTGACAAGGGAGGGAGTCTAAAGAAGATTTAGACACATTTCAGGCCTTTCCCATAATTAGAAACAGTCTTCATAAACTCAAAAAACTGAAATGACAGTTAGCAATGGTAAATCAACAGGCTAGGTATCTGAAGCTGTGGCATAGGATTTTCTACTTACTCTGTTAACGTTAGGGGGTTTTTTTGCCCACTGCAATTCACTGATCTTATCAACGTCCCTCTTGAACCCTGGCTCCATCACACAGTTGCTAAATGAATTTGGAGTGTAAATAGCTGGGCTATGGTCCAGCTGTATTCCTTATCAGCTGAGTGTCCTTTGACAAGACACTTTTGCCTGTAAGTATCTCAGTTTATTCATCTATAAAATGTGGATAGTAATTGCTGTCCTGCTCCGTCACATAGATATACTCTGAGGATCAAATACAATATGTGTGCCAGTGTTTTGTAAATATTAAGTACAATACAAGTCAATAAATAGTAGTCCTGTTATTAACAACAAAAGAAATCATACCTTTCCACTTAGTGCCATCTGAGCTCTTAGTAAGGCAAGAATTTTAAATCTTCATCTAGGCCATATAATTAGATGGTCCTTAAATGCAACTTACTATGCAAGAAACCAAGAGAATTTAGATATATACTTGTAACTATAGGAATATAGGGCTGAGAGGACCTCAAAGACAATTTAGTCTTTTGACTACTGCTGGGCAAAAGTCCAAACCATCTAAGATGCTCATATGCTCAATATGTATTCATTTCTGTCAAACTCTAATTTTCAAAAAGCTAAAAACATAACTCTAATATAAATATGAAGTATGCACATGGCAAAGATTGATTTAACTCATTAATGTAAGAATCGGCTAGAAGGTAAAGTTGGTTCTAGGGTAATATAAGAAACAAACATACAGTCGCTGCAAAAAAAGAAAGCTGCAGAGTTAAATACAAATCTGATTAATGTCCTACAGAACAATAAAACCATACCTATAGGGTTATCTTTTCTTTTAAACAGAATGAGATACTATTAGCCAAAAATCACGTCACTTATCAATATTTTACAAGTTAATATCTAATTTTACAGAGCCAGAACCCTAATCAAAAGTTGAATACCTAGCTTCTCCAGGAATGTCCTATGTCCCTTCATTGTCCCTTGCTAGACAAATGCTCTTGAGTGATAATGAAAGGGTACACAATAATCTTTTTGCTTTTCTCTGAGTTTTAGATAATTTTTCTAAAATATCTTTAAAATAGCTAAACATAGTTTATCATCACTTCCAGTGAACTGATTAATAACAAATTATTTCTTGTCTGGTCCATTTTTGCTCTTCCTCATTTACAACCTCTTTGTATAAATCCTTCAAATGATTGAAGTTAATTATAAATGTTTAGTCTTCTTAGATCAAATAATCTTGAAATTTAGAGTTGAGGAGGAAATTAATTTCCTGAACTTCCAGTACTCAGTGCTTTTCTGTATTCTCTCCAACTATCTCACTTGTAGGTGTCCTAAAGATGAAAAATGGAACATCTTATTTATTTATTTATTTTTTGAGACAGGAGCCTCAAGCTGTCCCCCTGGGTAGAGTGCCCTGGCAACACAGCTCACAGCAACCTCCAACTCTTGGGCTCAAGTGAGTCTCCTGCCTTAGCCTCCTGAGTAGCTGGGACCAAAGGCACCCGCCACAATGCACAGCTATTTTTTAGTTGCAGCCATCATTGTTGTTTGGCGGGCCCAGGCTGGATTCGAACCCGCCACCTTGGGTGTACGTGGCTGGTGCCTTAGCCACTTGAGCCGCAGGTGCCTAGCCGGAACATCTTATTTATAGGTTTCATACACTCCCTAGAAGCTCTGACTATTCTGAGGCAGTTGCCATAATTAAACCCAATTTCCTAGTCTTCACAAACCCACCCCATTGTCCCTTTCTTTCCAATATAACAATGCTTAGCAGACACAAACTAAACTTACTACAGAGGCACAAATAAACCACTCACACTAACCACCACAATAATATGAAGTTAAAAAAGAAATCTAATTAATCTGAGAATGTCTTCTTCATATCTATATTTTCCACAGAAGCTAGAGAATTGGAATGAATGAACAAACAAATATTAAATAAATTAAATGGACCAAAACAAACAAACAAACAAGAATGGACTCCAAAGGCTTTGGCAGGTTAAGTGTCTTTCAAGAAACCAAGTAAGGAAGGGAATTTCTGAGGCCTAGTCCAGTAAGGACCTTTAGAAATAGAGACAAAATGACTGAACACTGTGGAAATGTCAAGTATCTATTAGCAAGGCAATATTGAAGATATTTTGAAGGTAAAGAAGTCAAGGAGGAGTATAAGTATGTACTTCTAAAATCCTAGAGTGTCCTCAAAGAGAGCAGCAGGGTCCTAAGTTTTGAAAACCTAAGGTCTTGAGTTTAGGTACCAATCCTGACCATCCAACTACTTCTTAATCTACAAGTACTAAAAAGAAAAATCTTGACTTAATACTTGTTGTGACTGGAGAAGGAGTTAGAGAAAAGGGTGAAATAATGATAAAGAAACTGCACAAGTTATATGCTGAAGTGAGTTGTAATTTGAGAAATCTTGTACCAGATAAATGTGTTTTGTTTCCTCAAAAAGCTAGCTTTTCTTGCTCACATTCTGTTTCTGATAATCAGGCCTTTTCTATTTCTGATCTCCTAGTAAAATGTACAAGGTAGTGTTTTTTCCTCATCTAAAACAGCACTGCTTCTTTGTTTCCCAAAGAGTTCTATTTGCATTTCATTCCATGATTCTTGCAACATTGTTTATATTCCTTCTTACAAAAGGCCCAACCCCCAACCACAGTGTTTAAATTAACAGGTATGAGGATAAAATGATTAAGACTTTTCCATGGATTGTTAATACCACACACTGGGATTTTTTAGGTGGCTGACAACATTTGAAACTGCAGTTCTTTTTTAGAAGATATATTCTCACTAACACACAAAAAAATTCTCATTTTCAAGCCACTTAACTTTCTTGGACCCCAAAACAAATAATGAATAAAAGAAAAGAATTAAAAAGAAGGGTAAAGGACCAAGTGCCTTTAGATACTTGGACAGGCACTACACGACCCAAGCCTTGAGAACTATTGTGTCATACACAAAAACATGAAGAGTTTCAAAGATTTCGCTAATGTGGTAAATGACCTAAGAAAAGTGTCAGTCTGATGTCCTCACTTTGACCAAAGAAAGAGAAAAACACAGCACCCTGCCTAGGGTCACACAATCATAGTCAGAGATGGAATTAGAACTGAAGTGTCTTGATTTCTAATTCAACTGCTTTTCCTCTACATCAGTGGTTCTCAAAAGCAGGGTCCTCCACCAGCTGCATCAGCATCACCTGAAAGTTTGCTAAGGATGAGAATTCTCAGATCCCTCCCTAGACCTAGTAAATTAAAGAGGCTCTGGGAGGATGAAACCCAGCACTGTTTTAACAAGCCCTCTAGGAGATTCTGGTGCATGTTAAAGTTTAAGAACCACTGCACTACACCAGTGATTCTCGGAGGGGGTAGGGGGAGCAATTCTATTTCCCAGTAGACATTTGGCAATGTCTGGAGACATCTTTAGCTTCATAACTTGGGGGATGGTGAGGTGCTGCTTCTGACATTTACTGGGTAGAGGCCAGGGATGTTGCTAAACCTCCTGCTACATACAGGGAACCCTCCACAACAAAGTCTGGTTCATAATGTCAGTAGTACCAAGATTGAAAAACTATGCTCTATACCTACTACAGGGAAGGCACAAGAGCTAGGAAAAGCTGTCAATGCTGCTATCTCTCTCTTTAAACGTGTCTATCCCCTTAGTTACAGGTTTAGATATTTTTCATAAATATATCATATAAAGCTGTGCTTCCCACTTGGTGTGCCTCTGGTAGGTAAGGGAAGGCAAGCTGACATACTGATTCCCCCCCCCTACTTATGAAGCCAGAGCATCAGCCCCCAAGGCTAGTCATTTCCACTGTAAGCAGCTAGCTACAGCTAGCTTCTGAGGGTATCACACATGATGTGATTAAAGATTAGAGAGCAGCACTGATCTTACAAAAAAAAAAAAAATCAAGTGATTTCCTATCCCATTTCTAGTAATGGTAGACTAGTTTAGATCAATATTTCTAGTGAAAATAACTAAAAACAAGTAAAACAGTTAAACAAATAAAAACACTTCTAAAGGTTTCAAGTTGCTGTCAAGACAATAAGGAATCAGTAGGTTAAAACTAAAAAGAAGAACAGGGTTCTCAAAAGGACAAATAAGCACAGAAGTCTATTTTTGAATAGGGGGATTTGTTAATCACAGAAAATGCAAACTTTTTTTTTTTATTGAATAGTAACTATGTACATTAATGCACTTCTGGGGTACAGTGTGGGGTTTTCACATGCAATCCGAAATACTTCCATCAAACTGGTCAACACAGTCTTCACATCATTTTCTCAGTTATTGTTTTAAAACGTTCACATTCTACTCTTAGAAAGATTCACTTGTACCCCTGTAAGATAAACCTCAGAAGTGATCCCTCCAATCTCCCTCCCTCCACTCATTCCCCTTTCCCTTCTCCCTCCCCACTCCCCACATTCTTAGGTTATTTGGTTATAGCTTTCATATAAAAGGTATAAATTGGTTTCATAATAGGGGTGTGTACATTGGATACTTTTTCCTCCATTCTTGTGATACTTTGCTCAGAAGAACATTCTCCAGCTCCATCCATGTGAATATGAAGGATGTAAAGTCTCCATCCTTCTTAATGGCTACGTAGTATTCCATGGTGTACATATACCACAGTTTGTTGATCCATTCACGGATCGATGGGCACTTGGGCTTCTTCCATGACCTGGCAATTATGAACTGGGCTGCAATAAACATTCTGATACAAATGTCTTTGTTGTAATGTGATTTTTGGTCATCTGGAAATATACCTAATAAAGGAATTGCAGGGTCAAATGGCAGGTCTATTTTTAGTTCTCTAAATGTTCTCCAGATGTCTTTCCAAAAGGAACATATTAGTTTACATT
>CAUYQV010006992.1:0-25120 GCA_963574575.1 Galagoides demidoff
GTCCCAGCTACTTGGGAGGCTGAGGCAGGAGACTCACTTGAGCCCAGGAGTTGGAGGTTGCTATGAGCTGTGATGCCATGGCACTCTACCCAGGGGGATAGCTTGAGGCTCTGTCTCAAAAAAAAAAAAAAAAAAAAGAAAAAAGAAACAGTATCTGGGGTTGTAAGGACACATAGAGTCCCTGAGGAGCATAGGCCTCTAAATGAGGGTGAACCATTAGTCAGATCAGCAGGTAGAAACTTCTTTCACATTCTCGAAGTAAGGCATGTGTTCAGAACGCATTTGGTAAGAGAATTGTGAATGAAAACACGTCGAATAAGAATACCTTTATGCAACAAAGTGTTACATTTGTGTGATTCCTGTGTCCTGATGACATTCAGCCACCCGACGCCCTCTTTAGTAGTCACTCAGCTAAAGAGACTTCATGTCAAACACACGATTGTAGTTTTATCAAAACTAGTAAAGCTGTACCACAGTAATTTGCTTATTAATATCTGTTCCATTTGATTCTTTAGCTCTGATATTTGACATACGCACATAGATTTGAACGTGACACTGCAGAAACCCCTGTGGCAATATGATCTGATTTCTAAGACATACCAACACCAGAGAGAGGGGTATACAGCATTGCTACAGGAATAGGTTTATTCAGGGACCCTGAAAGGCCCACATGACACACAGCATTTCACCCAGGTAGAGCAGGGGAGGCCAACCTGCTGGAGCCAGGGGACGGCTCTGTCCTGCCATCCCAGTGTCATCTCCTATGACATTTCCGATGTCTCCAGCCTGACATCCCCCTCTAGCCACACAGCCTCCACACTCATCTCGGTATCACAGCGTGTCACAGCATAGTACAGCTTCTCTGCTAAACACGGCCAAAAGCTGTTACATACATGTGTCCCTACTGACCCAGCGCCTCTTTCTTAACCACCCAGAATACTTTATCTTCTAGGAATACTTTTCTAATACTTCTGGCTTCTCCCTTCCTACAATTCCCAACAAAGCAGGGAAAAATGTTTTGGAAATTAATTCTAAAGTGGCTGCATAACATTAAAAAATTAGAAGGAGTGATGTTTTTGAACAGCTTCTCTGTACATAATCAATTAAATTATGGCATAAATAACGTAAATAGTATATAACCATAAAAAATGAAGTCCAGAAAGAATCAGCATTAATAGGGGAAGATAGTTTTGTTTTAACGTTAAGTGAAAAGGATAAAATTTAAAAATGCGTCCACAACTTCTTCAAGAGTACAAGAAGGGAAATGCAATCAGAGGCTGTCTTTGGGAAATGAGAGTAAAACTGAGATTTTTTTCTGTTTTCTTTTTGTTTGTTTGTTTGAGACAGAGTCTCACTATGTTGCCCTGAGTAGAGGTCCGTGGCATCACAGCTCACAACAACCTCAAACTCTTGGGCTTATGCCATTCTCTTGCCTCAGCCTCCCAAGTAGCTGGGATGACAGGCACCTACTACAATGCCTCGCTATTTTTCTGTTGTTGTTGTAGTTGTCACTGTCATTGAGCAGGCATGGTTGGAGAGAGCCAAAGGGAAGAAATGGAATGAGACTGAGGTTGGGAACGTGTCCTGGAGCACCCCGACATCTGGAGGAACACTGGCGATTTGAGGAGACATAAAATCACAGAGAAGCAGTAGCCAGGTAGATAAAAGAAAAGTCACAAAGCCAGTGAAGAAAGCCCTGGAGAGAAATGAGGACTGAACTTTGAACATTTGATTTGACAACTGAAGCTTGTTGGTGACTGAAAAATCGACTTACAGTACAGTGTGTCCAGAGAGCTGGGAGGTGTCCGAAGGGAGACAGCAAGCATGCTTGGCCATTGTTTTTTCCCAAGGAGTTTTGCTACCCATGAGACCAGAGATGGGTAATAGTCAAGGAGACACCATGGCATCATCGTAGTCTGCAAGGAAACAATGACAAATTTGTAAGTGGAAGGAAGCAAATGGTCTTTTTTCATTGCTTGCATTTGCTCAGTGCAATAAGAAACGAAGCCATTGGCTGAGACTGAGGTTCAGGAAGCAGATGTGGTTAGTAGTAGCAGAACGGCAGAATGAATTGAGTAGTGAACTAATGGGATTCCCAGGCAGTGAGCTGAAACAGGACCCAGGTCCTCCCTGTTTGGGGTAGGATGTAAGAAGATCTTCTAGAGAATAGGTCTGTCTTGAGTGTTCATCTTTTATAAGAATAAATGTAGACACAGAGGGATTGAATTCCACAGTGCTTATTTTGTATGCCTTTGAGAATGGTGATTTTTTTTAAATCACAATAGGAACCGTTTTGTTAGGTGAGTGGTTGGGAGCAGGGAGAGGAAGACACACGCGTGTGACAGGAGGTAGTGTAAATACATTTCCAAGAGCTAGTGGGAGGCGCGTGTCCTTAGCCTTCTTCCTGAAACCCAATCATATTTTGTATTTGAAAGTGCTTCTTTGAGGTCATCTTGAAGAAATTTATGTCAGCTACTGAGCTTCCTGAGATCCCCATGCCGAGAGGTTTTCATCCCTTCTTGAAACAAATAAATGAGTGGGGAGTAAACAGCAGCCCTCTGTAGTCCTGATAATCGGAAGGTGACATGTGAGGCATGTGGAGAGTTCTCATTTTCCTGGCTGTTACCTATGACAAAGATGCGTGATCCCAGCTAATTATTCCAAGCTGGAGAAAAGCTGGAAATGAGAGAAAGCATGAAAAATTCAGGGAGCTGGAAGAAAACCACTATGGTTGTGAATAACAAGGAGGAGCTGGACAAAGTAAGGGTTTTATGAACTTAGTTTTCCTTCTGAGAAAGGACAGAGAATGGAGCTGCACGGGCGATCTTGGAAGAAGGAAGACCTATTAGGAAGCTGTCACAGGCTCGGCGCCTGCAGCTCAATCGGCTAAGGCACCAGCCACATACACCTAAGGTGGCGGGTTTGAATCCCCAGCCCGGACCCGCCAAACAACAACGATGGCTGCAACCAAAAAAAAAAAAAAAAATGGCCGGGTGTTGTGGCTGGCACCTGTGGTCCCAGCCACTTGGGAGGTGGAGGCAGGAGACTCGCTTGAGCCCAGGAGTTGTAGGTTGCTACGAGCTGTGATGCCATGGCACTCTACCCAGGGGGATAGCTTGAGGCTCCATCTCAAAAAAATAAAAATAAAATAAAAAAATAATAATAATAATAAAGGAAGCTGTCACAGTAATGGAGACCAAACTGGGGGTCACCACTAGGGAAGTGGCAGCAGGAATGGAAAGATGTAGACGGACTTGAGAAACTTAGAAGGAAGAATCAGCAAGAATGGAGCTGGATGGAATTTGGGATTGCTGGATGGATGATGGTCAAGGATGCTTCCAAGCTTCCGGCTTGGTTAATGGGGCTACTGGTATATGCGGTAAATATGATGAGTGAGACAGACACGCTCTCTGGCCTCACAATATTCACGTTTGATGGAAGACAGTTCCAATCCAGGCCTAAGTGCTCTAACAGAAAAAGGCAAAGACGACTTTAGGTGTGCAAAAGAATTCTTAACCTTGAATAAAAGGGGGAGTCACTTGGGGAGGTCAGGGAAGGCTTTTCAGAGAGAGCAACATGAAAGGTCAGAGGTGAAGAGTGATAGATGCGTGTGTATGTGTGTGTGCATGTGTGTGTGTTTATCTGTCTCTGGGATGAGCAGGTAAGAGAGAAAACTTCCAACCAGTTTGCCTGTAGAGAAGGAGTTGATGAAGACCATATCAACATTATTGTCCTGGTCAACACAATCCAATCGTAACCAGCCCTGCTGTTAAGGCTGTTGTATCATACTTGAGAGTTTTGTTTTTGTTTATGATCTGATCTGCCTCAAATGGCTTCTCAGTTCCCTTTCAAGAGATAATTCTTTTTTTCCTAACTCCTAATTTCTTGTTCCTCTATAACACCCACCCAACAAATCCCTTATACTGTACCAGTAGAAGTCCATTTGTAATTCCTGAATAAAGCTGACATGTGCAAAGCATTTCAAATGATATTATATAATGTAAAGACATATTCATTACTGAATAAAACTCCAGGGAACACTGGGCTAGGCACTACTGGTTGGTTATTCAAGACAGGACATTGGAAACATGAGCTCTGTTCTCAGTGAAGACCATCTAGATGTGAAACTAATTACAGCAGAAAAGTTATGTTCTCATTCAGATCAGGAAAACTACATCATAGAAGACTGTAATGCAATCTGTACTATTGCTATTCCAATCCTATGTTTATGAACATTATTATTACAACTCTAAACGCATGCACTTAGCTCCCTGGGCTTTCTTAGTATTTGGTTATATATGAAATCAAACATTTAAATAGTGATATGAAGAAATAATTTAAAGTATATGTTTCATGACTTACAAAAACAAAATAGTTTATTGGTCTGTAAACTAGAGAAATGAACTGAAAGCCTCTTACATGCTGAAGGGTTAGATGAGTTTACCAAACTTGACAGCAACTGTGTCCAGGGAGTTGGATTCTAATGGTCTTTTGCCTGTACTTTATACAATTCTTTTTTTTTTTTCTTCTATAGAGACAAGGTCTCACTCTATCACTCATGCTGTAGTTCAGTGGCATGATCATAGCTTATGGCCTCTGCAAACTTATAGACTCAAGTGATCCTCCTGCCTCAGCCCCATGCATAGCTGAGACCACAGGCGTGCACCACTGATTTTATAAAGATGGGGTCTTGCTATATTGTCCAGGCTGGTCTCGAACTCCTGGCCTCAAGCAATCTTCCTGTCTTGACTGCTCAAAGTGCTCGTATTACAGGTGTGAACCACCACGCCAGACCTCGCTTTATGCAATTCTTTATACAAGCTTTGTTACTTTGCATCACTCAGAAATTTTAAAACATCAATCTGAAAGAATTTCAATTTGAAGAGAGTTTTGAGGCCTACATTTAAAAACAGGGTTTTAAAGAAGTTGGCAAACAAGGAGGAAAGTAATTCTGCAAGAGAAATGTCTGAAAGAAGGCCTTGGCATGAAACTGAACAGGGAACAGGAAAGAAGTTACCTAGAAAGAGCGCGGCGCCTGTGGCTCAGAGGAGTAGGGCGCTGGCCCCCTATACTGGAGGTGGTGGGTTCAAACCCAGCCCCGGCCAAAAACTACAAATAAAATGACAAAAAAAGAAGCTACCTAGAAAGAAAGCTCCATGCCTAGGGATAAGGCTGCAGGGCCTGGATCCTCAGGTGTGGAGTGGGGGTATTTATATTTAGTCTATTAAAGTAAGGACAAGAAAGTTACCTGTGTGTGCATGCACGTCTTTGTATATAGTATGCATATGTGATCTAAATCATAGATCTCAGTTGTACAGGATGTACAGTTAATCAGAATAACATTTCTTAAGTAAAAAATGAATTAGTGCCATGTTTCTTTAAATACATGAAAATTCACAAGAAGGTGACCAAGTGCGTGGAGGCTAATGGTTTTTTTCATGCTTGTTCTGGGAGTCACCCATTTGGAAATTTAATTCTCTGTGACATAAAAATCAATCTAGTTTCTCTTCTTGAATTTGTTTCTTTTAGACAAGGAGTTCTCTGGCCACAGCTACTTTGTTTTGAGTATTTCCTGTTCCCCAGCACATCATTTCAATTGGAGTGAAACTTTTACAGGATGCCTTTGACAGTGGGAGAGGTTGCAAACAAGTGTTTGAGGACTTTCTCTCACCTTTTCCTGATTAAAACTGTCTGGGCAGCTCCTGAAACAGCTTTGAGAAGGTCCCTAAGGGGGCAGCCTTACAGCCATGACTGAAGGTTATAGGGAAACCTACTGATTCCCAGAGCGAGGTCAAGGGCTTTATAAATATTTTTCAGAAATGACTCCCTCTGCCAAGATGTTGGGTCACACCTGTGTCGGTTTCAGCTCTCGTCTTCCCTGTCCTGGAGTGCTCTACCTTTATTCCCCGAGTCCCTAAGTTAAGAGAAGGAAAAAATCTTCACCTAGCCCACCTGTGTGGCACATTCCACACTGCCTTGCTCCTGCTTGGAACTTCATATTCCCACAAATAAAGGAATCCAAGGCTAGTAGTCTTGCCCCCCACTGGGATTTGTACCTAGACGACCCAGAGACCAGAGCCACCAGTTTCAGGGAGATTGTTTCAAAGCCCAGAAATGTAGCAAGAGCCAAATCCATTTTACTGCTACCGCCCCTCTCAGTTTCCCAGGTTGGCCTACAGAGCTTTGATTTGATCTTTAGATTTTCCTTTTTGTTTTCTTGACAGGTTATAGAGGTAACAATGCTCACAGTAAAAACTCACACAAGACAGAAATATACTCAATGGGAACATAAAAGGCCATTGAAACACGTGGACTCCCAGCCTTGAAGGTCACCATCACTCAAACTTGGTGCCCAGCCAGAGATGCACAAACTTACACACACATTTGAGGGGGTTTGTTTGTTTTTATGAGACAGGGTCTTGCTCTGTCACCCAGACTAGAGTGCAATGTGGCATTGTAATAGCTCACAGCAACCTCAAACTCCTGGGCTCAAGCCATCCTCCCGCCTCAGCCTAAGTAGCTGGAACTACAAGTGGCCTCTGCCACACCCAGCTAATTTTTCTATTTTTAGTAGTGACAGGCCTCATTCTTGCTCAGGCAGGTCTCGAACTCTTGAGCTGAAGTGATCTTCCTGACTTGGACTCCTAATGTGTTAGAATTACAGGTGTGAGCCACAGCGGCTGACCTCGACATCTGGTTCTTAAGAAAAAGCAGGATCATACTGAACCTGGTTCCTAAAACAAACTTCTGAGTGAATAGATGGGAAGCTGGTCATTCATTCAGCCCTTACTGAGGGCCTACTATGTGCCGGACATTGTTCTAGAAGTAGGAAATTATCGCTTCTCAGCCTTCTGGCTAAGATCAAGTGTGGAACTGGGAAATTGCAGAGGCAAAGCAGAAAATGTGTCTGTTCATGGAATTCACGTGTATTCTCAAGGGAATGGGTACTATCGGTGGCAGACATAGGGACTCGTAACTCCTCTTGGACCCCTGTATCATATCGTATCTGTCCTATTGCAATAAACATGAGAACTAACAAATAAGATTGTCTCATATAGTGGCAGGTGCCAGGAAGAAAATTTGAAAGGGTAAAGGGTGAGTGAATGACAAGGAGTAGACAGAGCTGGGGTCACAGGGACTGTGTTGGAGGACATGGTGTTGGAGCAAGGAGTTTGATACTGAGGAAAGAGAAGGCAGCAGAGGGGAACGGCAGGGCAGAGTGTTCTGTAAGGGCCCTGGCAAGACCCCCAAAGCTGGGCATGATCAAAGCCCAGGAAGTCAGCCCATCCTCAGGTTAATGAAGAGGGGAGGGGAGTGGAAGGGGTTGAGGGGGGAGAGGTGGGCAGGGCCCGATCCTGTCAGCCCCTTAGGTCAAATCAGGATTTATTATTGCTGAGGTGGAATTGCAAGCCCCTGAATGCAGTTGTCTCAACAAGTGCTGTTGGGGCAACCGGCTTTTCATATTTAAATAAGTAAGACATCTCTGCTACCTTATAAACAAAAATAAATTCCAGGTGGACAACCCTTCCCCAAAATTAAAAGACTAGAAAAAATTGGGGAAAGATGTTTGCAACATAAATGTGGGGAAAAGAATCAAATACTCCAAATATATTTACCAATCAATAAAACTTGCCAAAAAAAAAATGAGCAAAGGTTATGAACTGGCAATTCACGGAAGCAAAAAGTGAATGGTCCATACACATGAAAGGGGGATAGGGCTTGTTAGACATCAGGGAAATGCAAATGAAAAGGACATGAAGGACCATTTTCCCATCATCTCGACTGGGAAAAACTTGGAAGTCCTACAATAACAACAGCTGAGGAGCCCTCCTTCCTGAGTGCTAGTGGGCCTGGAAGGGGTGGCTACTTTGGAGATCAGTCAGCGTGGCTAATAAAATGAGCATGTCATTTCTGGTCATTTCATTGATTACTTTTATTAATCGTCTTCTGCCTTTTAGATAAGTTTAAGTTGTATTCCGTCACCATACCAGCATTTCCTAGCTTTTGGTTTGCTTTCTGCATGGTTTGTGATATGCTAAGAGAGCTGCTTAGGTCATAACGGGCTTCATCTGATCCTAGAACCACTGGTCTTTTCTAGAGTTACGTGGGTTGACAATGCTCTGGGGGGTAACCACGAGCCTTCCTTCTGCTCCAGAGGACATGTGGTGCTACCCCAGAAGTTTTGCTTCCTGTTATTCAGTGGTGTGGTTAGGAAAACAAAAACCACTTCGGGTATTACAAGTAGGGAGGCATTTCATACAGAGGCAGAGAGGTTTTCAGAGCCATCAAAGGCAGGCAGGGGTATAGAGGTCAGAAAGGTTGCTGTCTGTTGATCAAGGAATCGAAGTTCAGGATGACAGGACTTGCTCTCAGATGCCCAAAGCACCAAGGAGCTGATCATCAGGAGGGTCTTTGGGAGATGCTGGACAAACATCACGTCTGTCCCTGCTGATCCCTTGAGCTGCCCACAGCAGAAAAGGACAGCATCTCTCTTTTCGAAACTTCCTCTGAGCTCTCATTCATCCAGAATCCTGCTCATAAGAGAGTATGGGAAACATATTTTCCAGGTTTACAGCCTTGGGTAGAAATCATGCTGAGCAATGACAGACAGTATCTGGCGGTTGTTTCCAGTGAAGATCAGATCAAATTAAGTCACACATATCCTCTATGCATGGAAGCTTCTCTGAGGACCACCAGTTTGCCAGGGAGAGTACTTAGCACTGTCAGATTATTTGCATGAAAGCGTCTTGTTCAGGAAAGGAAGGTGAGACGTTAGGGAAAGGTTACCTTCACAGTCAGCCCAAAGGTATCTTAACTTATTTGACATTTTGCGAAATTACAATGTTAGATTTAAAGTCAGAGAATTGATCAAAATAATAAACGGAGTTTTTAAAAGGTGTTCTGTTGACTTAAAGACCAATGAAAGGATCACACACCTAGATCAAAACTCATCAGAGTAAGCAGAGCCCTGGGCAGTGGACAACTTCTCTGTCAGGCTCCTTGGACTGGGCGTCCATTCATTTGTAGTCTTGGTCCAGAAGAGGAATACACTGAAAAATAACCACGGTTCATGCTCTAACAGCAAAAAAGATGCCTTAGGAACCACACAGGCAGCGTCACGTCATTTTTTCTGGCAAAGGAATGTCCATCTTGGAGCTGGTGTCTTCTTTTTCTTTCTTTTTTTTCCTCTACAATTCATTGTTTTCTTCACAGAAGCCCAGTATACTTAAGTCCTTCTGAGATATTCATTTAACACTGTGTGAATTTTGAGGTCCCGATCTTTTCATAGCTCTTTAATAGTTTAGAAATTTCTCAACTGCCATAGGACATTGTGCCTCCCAAAGCCATATTGACAATCCTGTGAGGTGTCCCTGATTTCATTCCTGAGTGCCACGAATCACTGATGATAACATATTGTTATACAAGCACGTCTGTGAGTTCCTTTCTAATGCTTGGACTTAAGTTTCGAAGTTTCTAATGAAGAGTTTTCTTTTTTTATTTTAAGTTATGGACCTACAGCTGTATTGCTACAAGATTCCCGTAGTATATGACTTCCCAGCTTCTAAAGATCTTTCACATTCATTAACCTCATGTGACCCCTGCAACTTTATGACCCCCTGTGAAAGAGGAAGTATTCTCAGCTTCATTTTACAGGAGAAATTAAAACTCTGAAAGATTAAATAAATTGCCCAAGGTTACCCAGGTAGTGGTGGCAAGAGCCTTTGGCTCTGAGTTCTATAATTTTTCAAGTTGCCTAGATATAAATAGCAATGTTTGTATTTTTCATTTTAGGCCACAAACAGTAAGATTGTCTAATTCCTCGCTAGTGGCGTGCATTTTAGGTGAGGATTTCCAGAACTTGCTTTTTAAAAAAGCCCAGAAACATCAAAAGCATCAGACTTTTTAAGAGGTAAATTCATTATTTTATTTTTTTTACTAACATGTCAGAATGTAAATTTTAGGTTACGATTGAGAATATCCATATAATTTATTCTTTAGAAAGTCTGCAATCATAACTAAACTCCACTGAACGTTTAATTACATGTTGCTTTTGGCCTTACTTTACAGGAGTTAAAAGTTAATTTTATAATGTATTTATTACAGAGTCGAGGGAGAAAAAGAAAATGCACGTCATAGGGAACACAAATAAGATGGCTTAGGCCAGTGTCTTTAGAAATTCACTAGTTATGACTGAAAAAGCTCTGATTCAAACTGGGCAGTTAGAACCATATGTGAAGTAAGTTTACCCGGAAATCAAGAGGGGCAAAAAAAATAGATCTGCTTTTTATTAAGACCTGAAGTGTGTTATAATTGGGTTGAGTTCTACCCAGATGGTTCTCCTCCTGTTGACATCTGCAAAGTGTGTGTAAGATTGTGTTGGGGGGTTATCTTCTGTGGCTGTGTAGACACATGTTACTCCGTTAAAAACCAAGACCCTGGAGTTCTTTTTTTTTTTTTTTTTTGAGACGGAGCCTCAAGTTATCCCCCTGGGTAGAGTGCCATGGCATCACAGCTCACAGCAACATCCAACTCCTGGGCTCAAGCGAGTCTCCTGCCTCCGCCTCCCAAGTAGCTGGGACCACAGGCGCCCGCCACAACGCCCGGCCATTGTTTGGTTGCAGCCATCATTGTTGTTTGGCAGCCCAGGCTGGGGATTCGAACCTGCCACCTTAGGTGTATGTGGCTGGCGCCTTGGCCGATTGAGCCACAGGCGCCGAGCCACCCTGGAGTTCTTCATGCTGGTTTCTGCTAACAGGGTGCTGAGAACCCTGGGACAAAGGAGAATCTCATGTGTTTCACCACTGAAAAAGATTTATAATTCTTTAGAGCAGTTATAAATATTTGCCCTCTAATTGGAAACAAATCAATAACCGAAGCATAGATGCAAGACCATCGGAGTCTACGTGAAGTTTGCGGTACCGTTGTCTCTGAAATGCAAAACTTTTTTTTTTTTTTTGAGACGGAGCCTCAAGCTATCCCCCTGCGTAGAGTGCCATGGTATCACAGCTCATAGCAACCTCCAGCTCCTGGGCTCAAGCAAGTCTCCTGCCTCCGCCTCCCAAGTAGCTGGGACCACAGGTGCCCACCACAACGCCCGGCCATTTTTTGGTTGCAGCCATCATTGTTGTTTGGCGGGCCGGGGCTGGGGATTCGAACCCGCCACCTTAGGTGTATGTGGCGGGCGCCTTAGCCGCTTGAGCCACAGGCGCCGAACCTGAAACACAAAGCGTTTTCCTGATGCTTGTTGTAAGTTGTGACACGTTCCTATAAATATTTTCATTTCACATGTATCTAAGAAAAGTCATTTCCTAGCTTAGACTTAAAGAGAATCCCCTTTTGTATGAAAATTGGCTTTCAAGTATTTTCTTAGAACTGACAAACATTGTATATTTTTATGGTGTACTATGTGATGCCTTAATATACATAGATATACATTATGAAATAATTAAATCAAGCTAATTAACATATCCATCACCTAAAATAGGGATGTATTTTTTTTCCTGTGTGTGAGTGGTAAGAACATTTAAAATCTACTTTCTTAGCGATTTTCAAGTATATAATATGTTATTATTAACTATAGTCACCACATTGTATAATAGATCTCCAGAATTTATTCCCAACTGAAACTTTGTAGCCTTGACAAACATCTCTGCCACGCACCGTCCCCCACCAGCCTCTGTGAATTCCATCCTACTCTCTGCCTCTGTGCATTTAACTATCTTAGATTCTGCATGTAAGTGAGATGGTGCAGGATTTGTCTTTTTTGTGTCTGGTTTATCTCATTTACCATAACACCCTCAGGTCATCCTCGCTGTCACAAACAACACAATTTCCTTCTTTCTGGGGGCCAGTGTTAGTGTCCCCTATTCCACATCTTTTTTACCCATTTGTCTGTTGGGGGACACTTCAGATGATTTCATGCCCTGTCTATTGACAATAACTCTGTAATGAACATGGGGTTACAGATATCTTTTTGATGGACTAATTTCATTTCCTTTGGACATACACCCAGGAGAAAGTAGTTGGATCCTATGGCAGTTCCAGTTTTAGTTTTTTGAGGCACCTCTGTACTGTTTCCATAAGGGCTGTACTAATTTACATTCTCACCGAAGAATATGGTATTAAGGTTCCCTTCCTCTACCATCTCAATGACACCTGTCATCTTTTCTCTTTTTGGTTAATAGCCATCCCAACAGGGGTGAGGTGGTACCTCCCAGCGGTTTTAACTTGCATTTTCCTGATCATTAGTGACGTTGAGCATTTTTTACATATAGACCTGTTGGTCATTTGTAAAATAGTCGGGTCCTGTGTTAGGTTTTTAATCAGATTATTCAATTTTCTTGCTATTGAGTTGAGTTTCTTATGTGTTTTCGATATTAACTCCTAATCAGATGTAGGGCTTGCAAATATTATTTTCCACCATTCCATAGGTTGTCTTGCACTTACAAACCTAGACGGCTGGCCTACTACACACTGAGGCTCTGTGGTATAGGCTATTGCTCCTAGGCTATAAACCTACACGGCATATTACTGTACCGAGAACTTCAGGGAATTGTAACATAATGGTAAATATTTGTGCATGTAAATATATCTAGACATATAAAAGGTATAGCAAAAATACGGTATTATAATCTTATGGGCCCGCCATCATATATGCTGTCTGTCCTTGACTGAAATGTCATTGTGCAGTGCCTGACCGCTGCTGTCCTCATGATCCTTTTAATTCGAGATATTTGCTGTAATGTCTCTATTTTCATTTCTCATTGTGTTTGGGTTTTTTATCCTTTTTTTCTTAGTTTAGCTAGGAGTTTGTTGATTTTGTTTATTTCTTCCGAACACTAACTCTTGATTTTACTGATTTTTTTCCTGTGCTCTATTTATTTCTATTCTGATCTTTATTATTTCCTTCCTTCTGCTGACATTGGGTTTAGTTTATTTTTCTTTTTCCAGCTCCTTGAGGCATGATGTTAGGCTATCTATTAGGAATCCTTCTTCTTTTATAAGATAGGCATTTACTCCTGAAAACTTCAGTTTTAGAACTGCTTTTTCTGCTCCCATGTATTTTGATACATTCTCTGTGCTGTTATTGTTTGTCTCAAGAGGTTTTTTAATTTTTCTTTTGATTTATTCTTTGAACCATTAGCTGTTGAGAAGTGTGTTGTTTAATTTCCACGTATTTTTTAATTTTGCAAGATTACTCCTGTTATGACTTCTAGTTTTGTACTGTCGTGATCAGAAGTAATACTAGATTTGATTTTTATCTTCTTGGATTTGTTAAGACTTGCTTTGTGGCCTAACTTATGTTCTATCCTGGAAAATGTCCTATGTTCTCTAGAAAAGAATGTATATTCTTCTGCTTGTGGATAAAAAAATATACATGTATTTATATATTTATAAAAATGCATATATAGGGTGGCGCCTATGGCTCAAAGGAGTAGGGCGCCGGCCCCATATGCCAGAGATGGTGGGTTCAAACCCAGCCCCAGCCAAAAACTATAAAAAAAAATGCATATATATAACATATATCTGTTAGGTCCATTTGGTCTAAACTACAGTTCAAGTTCAGTATTTTTTCGTTGAACTTTGTAGAAAGTAGGGTATTCAAGTTTCCACACATTGAAGTTACTGTATTTCTATCTATTTCTTCCTTCACGCACACCAATAATTGCTTTATATATTTAGGTGTTCCAGCATTCAGGGCATATAGAGGGTGCCAAAAATATGTACACACATTTTAAGAAAAGAAAGAAAAAACTATATTAAAATTGTAATACTCAGGCTGGGTGTGGTGGCTCACGCTTGTAATCCTAACACTCTGAGAGGTCAAGGAGGGTCGATGGCTTGAACTCATGAGTTGGAGACCAGCCTGAGCAAGGAGACCCTGTCTCTACTAAAAATGAAGAACTGAGGCAAGAAGATCACTTGGACCCAAGAGTTTAAGGTTGCTGTGAGCTCTGATGCCACAGCATTCTACAGAGACTCTGTCTCAAAAAAAAAAAAAAAATATATATATATATATATAAATACTCAATATATACCAATAACAAAAGAGTAATACAAGTCATCTTTGAGTACCTCTTGTAATTGGAGAAGTCAAATGTGACCATGTAGTACAATTTTAATGTAGTATTTTTTCTTTCTTAAAGTGTGTATACTTTTTTGGCAACCTCTGTATATTTATCATTGTTATGTCCTCTTGATGAATTGATCTTTTTAGCATTAAATAATGAGCATTGTTGACGCTTGTAATAGTTTTTGACTTAAATTCTATTAATATTTTATCTGATACAAAGGATAGCTACTACTGCCCTCTTATGGTTACTATTTGCATGGAATATCTTCTTCCATCCCTTCACTTTCAGCCTGTATGTGTCCTTAAAGCTAAAATGGGTCAGGGTAGTGCCTGTGGCTCAAGGAGTAGGGATGCTGGCCCCGTATACCAGAGGTGACAGGTTCAAACCCTCCCTGGCCAAAAACTGCAAAAAAAGGAAAAAGCTAAAATGGGTCTCTTGTAGACCACATAGATTTGGCTATTGTTTTTTAATTTATTCAGCTAACTGTATGTCTTTTGGTTAGAGTTTAATCCATTCACTTAACATTATTATTAATGTTAGGTAAGGAATTCAATCACTTTGTTAATTTTTTCTGATTGTTTTCTACGTCCTTGCTTCCTTTTTCCCCCTCTCCTGGTGAGTTTTGTCAAATGGTATCTATCGAGATGATTGTACGGTTTTTGTCTTTCATTCTGTTAATGTGTAGTATCACATTTATTCCTTTGCATATGTTGACCCATTCTTGTATCCCCGGGATAAATTCCACTTGATCCTTTTAAGGCGCCATTGAATTTGGATTGCTAGTATTTTGTTGAGGATTTTAGCATCCTTGTTTATTGGGAATATTGGCCTGCAATTTTCCTTTTTTTTTTTGGCAGCGTCTTTTAGTGTATTAGGGTAATGCTGGCCTTTGTTAACTATTCCTTTCTCTTCAAGGTTTTGGAAGAGCTTGAGAAGGACTCGTTTTATATGTTCAAGTATTTCTTAATGTATGAATTTATGATATGTTTTAATTGGCTTCCATGACACATATTTGACAATTCATACCTTCTTTTCTAGACAACAGAAAGATCAGAGTTAATGGAACCAAAGAACCTGTAGAGTTTAAATCAAATCAATGGTTCGGGGCAACAGTGAAAGCTTCCAAAGGGAAAGTCGTGGTGAGTATGAATCGTATGCTTGTGGCGTTGCTTTCAAACACTAGGTGCACCGAAATCTTTTAACTTCATATTTAGAAAAGTCCTTTCATATAGGAGGACATTAGACTTTCAGAGATAAGCTTGCTGGCATCTTATAATAAGTCTACCACTTAGAATTAAAGAGTATGTTCGCACTCAGAGCTATGGGAAATAAAGCTTGTTTTCCAAAAGATCAGTTAGATACGTTCAAAGATTTCAAAAGTGATTAAGAAATATAGAAAAGTAATACCTAAATCCCAAAGAGGTAAATAATTTTTGCTTAAGGTTAATTCAAATTTGACCAGAGATACAGGACTATTCCTATTAGAAAACTTAACAAATTACTCTACTGTGACATCATCGCTCCTTTTCAGACCTGAAGGAAAATTTTCTTTAGTAATAATTTTTTAAACGCTACTAACAGTATGATTTTCTGAGTTCATTAATACTTCTCAAAGTATAAAAAAATCTTATTCCCAAATAAATACCTTTTAGCTATAAAGTGCTGTGGCTTTGTGATTCTGTTATTTGGTTGTTCTAATCAATGATACATGTCTAAGTTATTGAGAAATAAATGACTACTGAAATGAACTGGAAGTTTTTGTAGGTAGGGGAATTTTTTAACCTATTGGCTTTAATTCCCTTATAAAAACAAAGCAATAACTTTGGTTTTTAGGATTTGTCTCAAGCTATCTGAATTATGATTTAATAATAATAAGTATCTAAAGGAAATGCCTTGCTTTATTTAGTCTGTGGTTAAATTCCCCACCCCCAAGAGATTTTGACATGAAACAGGTGATATAAAAAAGATAGCTAGCTCTCTATGGTTAAACAACCAGAATTTACAATGTGGTCCCTGTAGAATTGTATTTGCATTAATATATGGTTTTCACATTTCAGAACTGGTAAGAACTTTTTTATCCGTTAGTGGGGTAGAACTTCTGGGAATTATAATACTATTGAAAACTAAGCTGGGAGTGGTGGTTTACACCTGTAGTCCCAGAAATTTGGGAAGCCAAGGTGGGAGGATTGCTTGAGCCTAGTAGTTTGAGACTAGCCTGGCCAGCATAGCAAGACCCTGTCTCTTAAAAAAAAAGAAGAGAGAAAAAGGAAGAGGAAAGGAAAGAAGAAAGGGGAAAGAAAAGAAAAGAGAAAATAAAAACTAACTCCATTTAATAACTGTTTGGGGTTAAAAAAAACTTTTGGATACTATGTGATTTTTATCTGTAACACACATATATATAATTGTTGCACATTTATTCAATATTTATGACAACCTTCAAAACCATTGAAACTAAAATAATACATCATGTTTTTTATTCTTTTTTGGCCCGTTTGCATTTTCTCAATCATGCAATAGGAAGTAATATAATAAATATAGAGTGTATTTCAAGTTAATTGCTTCCCTTCAAGTGCTGGAACTCAGCAGAATGGACAATTAAATCCTCCCCCGTGCAATGTAGCTACTAGAACCACAAAATGCTGCCTACAGAAGTATCCTTGTGAATATCCAGGTATCATGGGTGTAGATATTAGGATTGGGTCAAAGTCCAAACACATCACATCAGTGTGTTTCGGGTCATTGTGAAAATTGATATAAAAAGGCTAACTTTTTAGAGCTGACATCAGGCCAACTTTGGATAGAATTCATGGCATTAAATGTCCTTTGGTGAAATGGAAGGTGGATAATATGGGGCTACACAGGTGACCACTTCACTGACCAGACTATGCTTCACCATTCACACCTTCTGTGGAATTTACCAACTCAACAGCTTGTCAGTTCACTAAGGGGACCCTAAGATTAGGGAACCTACATGAGGTAGAAAGTTTTGGGTCATTGGCCAACACTCTGTAATCTACAGAGCAGCAAAATCACAAAGCTGAAGTTGTAGACAGGTCATTTACTTGGGAATTTGAATTATCTTTACTACAAGTAGTTAGACATTGAATTAAATCACCAAGGACACATTTGGAATCATAAAGTACTTATAAAATTGAGCTATTTCTTCTCTGGAATGGCTATAAGTATAATGCCATCAAATGAGAAGGTAGACCAGCGCTCCATTTTACAGGATTCTGTGATTCTGTGTCCTCAGAGATGAATGTTTGGGCAATCAGATAAAACTTAACAGAGGAATCCAATAGGCAAAACAGAAGTCAAAAAGTGCCTATGTTTTATACCCTATCACCTTGCTCATTTCTTGCAAAAGTAAGGTTATTTAATTTACCCAAAGAGAATTACACATCCATCTTTTCCAATACAGTCCTCTTGTTAGAAGTACAGTACTCTAAGAAACAGCCAGAGCATTTCACATTTTTCTTGCTTTTTAAATTCATCTTTGATGATAAAATTCCTGATATTAGGCAAACTACTTTTTAAATTTTATTTTATTAAGTCAAATACACATAGATCATGAATACACTCATTAGGCAAACTATTTTAGAGGCAGTCCCCTCCATTCACCATAATTTAATCCTAGAAATGGTGCCATAGGCAGAATGTCATAAAGTATGTCTTTTTTTCTCCAAAGCAACATTCTTAAAATGAGAAGGCATACATTAGGCATCCAATCAGATGTCACATTTCTGACACAACAAATCATATATCAGAGAAGCAAAGAGGTATCAACAAATGCGTAATCATTTGGTGTTGTCAAATTCTGGTTTCCTCTTGTAACTAGTGGGCCTGCACTTAATTTAATTCAATATGCATCTATTAAGCAAATTTTATATGAAAATCTCTAGGTTATGTGCTGTGGGCAGTTCAACAAATTCTAAAAGAAGTTTCAAACCATGATTGAATATTTGTGTAGTATATACCGCTATTTAATTTGCCATTTTATATTATAAAATGCAATATAATTTAGTGGGGAATAAGCATGGAAACATTTTCATTCCTAACACTTTGGGGTTTTGTTTTGCCTTCATTTATGAAATGATTTGGAATAACTCAACTGTCTCAAAAAGGCTGTCTGAGGTCCTTAAAGTTTATCTCAGTAAATTTCTCCATAACAAGCCAAGGCACTGTCTTGGGTTACTTCACAAGTAGTGTTCAATGCCTTGAAAATCCTTACAGGTCATTACCATGCTCTTTTAATGACTTCCTGATCATCTCTAATAAAATTGCTAAGACAGGCATGAGATGCTATCCTTTGCCTTCAGTTTTGCCATAAATAAAAACCATGGAATTAAAAAATCAAGGCACAAAAACCATGGAAATGTGGGCACGTTTCCATGAAAGCTGTTTTAAAGAGTCCTAAGATGCAACTTCTGTGGTGAATAGGAGAATCCACAAAACAGGTTACTAACCTGTCTGCAACCTTTGATTAGAAAGCCATTTTTTAAAGCAACAATTAGACAAAGAAAGTAAATATTTCTCATGTTAAGACATCACACTGATTTATTCACTGTTTGAATGACCATTCACTTTTTATGTAGGTTCTTTAAGAAAAAAAAAGAAAAGAAAATATTAGTTCTCTGCTTTTAGGAACTATTTTCCATTTGTTTTCTTTGGCAAAGATTTTAAGAGTCTACGAGGGAAAACTCATTTTATGTAGATGTTTAATTTTTGCCAATTCTACAGTATATGAATGTTAAAAATTAACTTTGAAAGTTTAACCCTGACAACCCCAGGGACTCACTCACTAGCACGCTGAAGGCCATTGAATTTGCTTAATAATTTAACTTGGTTTATCATAAATTTAGGTACACTAATTAGTAACTCAAATATAGAGTAAGAAACTTACATCAAAAATGTGTTTTTGTGACTTTGGTGTTTCCTAGGCCTGTGCTCCTTTATATCACTGGAGGACTCTTAAACCAGCACCCGCAAAGGACCCAGTTGGCACCTGCTATGTCGCAATCCAGAATTTCAGCGCCTATGCTGAGTATTCTCCCTGTCGAAACAGTAAGTTGTTTTTATTCCTCCCATCTGAAATTTAATTTGAGAGCTTTTCTGTCCTGGACAGGGGAGCAGAAAGCTCTAAACATCATGGATAGGTTATAGGAAAAGGTGTTGGAGACAGGTAAAGAGTGTGACAGCTGATGTCTTAATATACCAGCAGGGCCAAGGTATGGAATTCTTCTGATTTTCCTGCACGTTTTAAAAATTTTCTGGTTTTAGAAATTTGGTGGTAGAATTCATCAGTTCTTTATTTTAGGCCTTAAACCATCAGTCTATTAAAAAGTCACACCCTGTATTCTAAAGAACACTGCCTACTTTACTCGTTTATTGCAGAAATGATATCCATTAGCATGTTTGTACCTAGGGGAAACATCATGCTTGAGATTTCTGTTTAACCTGTTTTCCACAGCTGCTCATTTCTTTGTCAGCTGTATACTCAGGTTATTTGTATAATATAGTTTTCTGCTTAAGTTGATTAATTCCCCCATTATCAAAAACACTCTGTACACTTAGAGTCCAAATCTCATCTAGCAGTTCTAGGAATCTTCCAGAAAAGCATCCTTTAAAGCAAGCCTGTGAGTACCATCTTTGGGACACTGCCATTTAATTATTTCATGTTTGTAGACTAATTGAAGACTTGTGGATAGCATGATGGATGGATGAATGCATGGATGGGTGGGTGGGTGGATGGCTGGCTGGCTGGATGGGTGGGTAGATGGACAGATGGTTGCCTGGGTGGGTAGATGGACAGATGGATGAAAGGATGGATGGATAGATGGATATATGGGTGGGTGGGTGGGTGGATGGATGGATGGATAGGTAGATGGACAGATGGATAGATGGATAGATGGATGGATGGATGGATGGGTGGGTGGGTGGATGGATGGATGGATGGATGGATGGATGGATGGATGGATGGGTGGGTGGATGGGTGGATGGATGGATGGATAGATGGGTAGATGGATGGATGAATAGATAGATGGGCGGGTGGATGGATGGATGGATGGATGGATAGATGGAATGGGTGGATGTATGAATGGATGGATGGATGGATGGATGGATGGATGGATGGATGGATGGGTAGATGGATGGATGGATGGATGGCTAGATGGGTGGGTGGATGGATGGATGGATATATGGGTAGATGGATGGGTGGATAGATGGTTAGGTGGGTGGATGAACAGATGGATGGGTGGATGGATGGATGGATGGGTGGGTGGAGGGATGGATATATGGGTGGATGGATGGATGGATAGGTAGATGGATAGATGGATGGGTGTATGTATGTATGTATGTATGGATGGATGGATGGATGGATGGATAGATGGGTAGATGGATGGCTAAATGGATGGGTGGATGAACAGATGGATGGATGGATGGATAGGTAGATGGACAGATGGATAGATGGATGGATGGGTGGGTGGGTGGTTGGATGGATGGATGGATAGACGGGTAGATGGATGGATGAATAGATAGATGGGTGGGTGGGTGGATGGATGGATGGATGGATGGATGGATGGATGGATGGATGAATAGATTGATGGATGGATGGATGGATGGATGGATGGATGGATGGATGGATGGATAGATGGGTAGATGGATGGATGGATGGCTAGATGGATGGGTGGATAGATGGACAGGTGGGTGGATGAACAGATGGATGGGTGGATGGATGGATGGGTGGAGGGATGGATACGTTTACTCAGAGTCCTTTTGTGAAGTCCTCCAGTTTTCTGTGCCCGATAACTGTGCCAGGTAGATCATTGGGATTTGTTGATAAGCAACCAGTGTATTTTCTCTCTTATTCTTGATAATTCATAAGACCACATCGGGGGAAAATGACCTGAGAAAGAACATTCTAGTGACTGATTTCAGAATATTAATTTTCTAAAAACCTTGCTCCCAAATGAGTTTGATCCCTAAGACTATAAGCACGTTTCCCCAGTGTGCATGAATTTTTTTAATATATTTAATATTAACTTAGACAAGAATGAGCAAATATCAGAAATAAACAAAGAAAGACAAAGACTAGATCTTTAAGTGTTAACAAAGAGACCCTAAGGTAAGAGATTCAAAGAACTGAGAGAGGAACATTAACTCTGATGGTTTCTGGTGAAGATTTTTCTAAGGAGATGATTATGCCTTTCTGTTTAAAAACACTGAAGTTAATCAGGCACTTCTTCAATAGGATGAAAAATGTCAGCTGAATGGATAGTTGGTGGGATAAGGATTTTATTTTAAATAGCTTTAAAATGGGAGTTCTCTGTAGATAATGAAACTCAATGATTTTATTCATTTGACAGGGGTTTATTGAACAAGTTGAACACTAACTAGTCTACGTTTAGGGAATGCAGCCAAGAACCAGCAAAGACAAATCCCTGTGTTCAAGGAACTGACATGCTAGTGGGGAAGACGGACAACAGACACGTAAATAACTAAGTCAGGCAGTGAACAGGTTATATAAAAATATAGCAAGGCAAGTCGGAGAGAGTGACTGATGTTGGGAGAGTGAGGAGATGAGGAGCTTTTCAGACAGGGTGACAGGAAGGGCACCTTCCAGCAGTGACACTTAGAGTGGGAGGAGAGGAGACTCCCAGGCCCAGGCAACAGCCCATCAGAGGCAGAGTCTGTGAACATCCCATCAGCATGCACTTGGCTTTGGTAAAAGGTCAGTATGATTACATTATAGATAAAAGTCAGGTGGAGAGATAAATAAAATCCCCAAATTACTCAGAAAATTAGTAGTAGAGCTGAGATTTGATACTGAACTTGTTTCATCCGTGCAATGTTAACGCCTGTAATCACTATCACAGTTCACGATTTGCTAATGATGCTTCCCCAGAACAGCAAACTAGTGGCACTAAAAGATGAAGCCACCCATCACGTTTGACTTGGAAATATATTCTATGCTCCCAACTACCATGGAGGACAATCATTTATAAAACTTGTCACTGCTTCCGGTTTTGCCTTTTTGCTTGACTACCTGTGGGAAGTGAAAGCTCTGATTAAAATACAGGTGGATCTCAAAAAAAATAAATAAATAAAATAAAATAAAATAAAATACAGGTGGAGGCTCGGCGCCTGTGGCTCAATCGGCTAAGGCGCCAGCCACGTACACCTAAGGTGGCGGGTTCGAATCCCCAGCCCAGGCCCACCAAACAACAATGATGGCTGCAACCAAAAAATGGCGGGGCGTTGTGGTGGGCACCTGTGGTCCCAGCTACTTGGGAGGCGGAGGCAGGAGACTCGCTTGAGCCCAGGAGTTGGAGGTTGCTATGAGCTGTGATGCCATAGCACTCTACCCAGGGGAATAGCTTGAGGCTCCGTCTCAAAAAAAAAAAAAAAATACAGGTGGAATCTAGACTCGTGTGTGGGGGAAGTTTCAGTGTGAGTTTGAACCATTCTCTAATCCAAATTATAGTATGCGCCCACCTTGAGCTACAGGGACCCATGATAGTGGTGATATATTTACTCTTTACTTTCTTAAATAATAAAAACAGCTCAACAAAGGTAAATTGAAGCTCATGTTAAGTGGCAGAATAGCTCGATAAGTTGCCAACAATTATTTCAGCTCTGGTCATGGTTCTCATGATCTCCCTATTTCTATTAATATTACTCTTCATCCTCAGATCATCCAAGAAACAGACTTCCCATCACGGCTAGGGAGTTCACAGATCATTAACACAAAGCCAGCTTGTTCCCAAGCCTATGCTCAATATCACAGAACAGGGACATCAGTGATATTACTTTCAAAAGAGAATTTCAAGGAGGACCTCATGTTAATTCCACAAACCCACTGCACTGATCCTGTGAGCAACAACTTGCTCATTCATATTCATGACAAGCCTGCAGCTCTTGCTCATTCATAATTCAAGTGGGGATCATTCACACCCACCTCCCACTTCACTTCAAAAGGCAACAAATAACAGCGTATGATCAACAAGCTTCCCCCGGATTCCTGAGTCCAGTCTGGACACAACTGTAAAGTTCACAGTTCTTCTGAAGTTCCGGAAGAAAGATTCCTTTAGCTCTCATAAATTACAACTCAACAAGAAGAAAAAAAAAAAGACTCTGTAAAAGAAAGAACCTCACACTCTTTTATATAATTGCCACTTCAAATAAACACTTGACATCGATTATTTTCTCCATGAATTTTATGAAGAATTATTATTTTCTCTTAATTTTTTTCCGGTTTCCTATTTTAAAGCAAAATAATTTCAAAGAATGGCGATGTTTCTTCCCTTTTGAATAATTTACAGCATGAAAAGTGACAATCCGGAATTGGTTTTCAAAAGGGTATCAAAACCCAAAGGGATATTATTCTGGTTGATTTTACCGTAGAATCACAATGATATTTGGGATGAGAAAACAGATGGAAATATGTCTAATAAGTGACTTGGACAGAATTTTAAAAATAAATGTAAAACTACATAGTGATCATTTTAAACTTTGAAGTTTCTAGAGAAAACAATAGAACATCCGGAATTGTTTATTAAAATATATCTGAGCCATGATAATGTGATAACACTGATGTATTTTGATTGTTCTAGGCAATGCTGATCCTGAAGGCCAGGGTTACTGCCAAGCAGGATTTAGTCTGGATTTTTATAAGGTGAATTCCCTTGGTCTTGCAGTTTCTAATATTTAATCTTACTATTATTAATTTTACCCTCTACCTCTCACTTCTACATCCTGCAAATAACAATGAGCAAAGAACCTTGGGGGAACATCTCTGGTCTACGGTGGCAACTTCTTGTAAAAATATGTTGTTTTCTCCTTATTTTTATTAATCTATGCTCACTCACAGCAGCCTATTAAATAAGAGAAAAATACATATGATGAAAAACAAATCTGCCTTCCCACCCTTTGTGGCAATCATGATGAAATGCAAATCTCAAATACTCATGTTTTTCTGAAAAGATCACAAGAATCTATTGTTTTATCTTGTAGCTGTAATTGACTGATTGAATTTAGTACTTGTATTAAAAGTATCTTTTCACAAAATTAAACACATTGATGTCCAGTAAGAATACAGGAGGAAAGGCTCTGTGGTTTTGAAACGGTTTGAGAAAATTTCATCAACATGCAAACTCTTTACTATTTATCATTGCTTTTTTTTTTTAACTGACAATTAAAGAAACATGGGCTGTAAATAACTGCGACGAAATGTTTGTATTTTCTAGTGTGGAATTTTTGCTCCCTCTGCTGAGAAGGAGGTGGGTTTGTGGATGTATGAAAAAAAATAGGTATTACCATGGCCTTGAAATAAATTGGAACAGAATTTTCTTCTTATTGCCAAGGCTGAAAAGACCATGCCTGCTACAGAGCGTTAAACATGTGGGCATTTTGCTTACCAGAGGCAGTGCCAGAAAATTGAATGCATAAATTCTCAAGGGAGAGAGCATTCCACTTACCTGAGTCAAATTAAAATTATTTAATACAATAACACACTAAATAATTGAAAGCAAACATGGAAAGAAAATGACATGTAACCTCTCTTTTAAAAATTGCCTTTTTGTATGTAACAAATCATTAGAACAATGCTTATTAACAATAATTTATCACCCTTTAAAAAAAAATCAGTGTTTCTTTTCCAATTATTGTTTCTGTTTTGTAGAATGGAGACCTAATTGTAGGAGGACCCGGGAGTTTTTACTGGCAAGGTATGTTCTGTGAGCAGAGAAAGCAAGCTTGTTTGTTGTTACCAGCAAAAAGACAAAGCAGGAGCCTTGTCAAAAGTTGACCTTCTGGTTCGGCGCCTGTGGCTCAACTGGCTAAGGCGCCAGCCACGTACACCTAAGATGGCGGGTTCGAATCCCCAGCCTGGGTCCGCCAAACAACAATGATGGCTGCAACCAAAAAATGGCCGGGCATTGTGGCGGGCGCCTGTGGTCCCAGCTACTTGGGAGGTAGAGGCAGGAGACTCGCTTGAGCCCAGGAGTTGGAGGTTGCTATGAGCTGCGATGCCACAGCACTCTACCCAG
>CAUYQV010006993.1:0-40817 GCA_963574575.1 Galagoides demidoff
CCCTTGGGTAGTACTGTGGCATCACAGCTCACAGCAACATCCAACTCCTGGGCTCAAGCGAGTCTCCTGCCTCCACCTCCCAAGTAGCTGGGACCACAGGCGCCCGCCACAACACCCGGCTATTTTTTGGTTGCAGCCATCATTGTTGCTTGGTGGGCCCGGGCTGGATTCGAACCCGCCACCTTAGGTGTATGTGGCTGGTGCCTTAGCCACTTGAGCCACAGGCACTGAGCCGTGTTTTTTCACATAGGAACTTCAGTCGTGCATGTTAAATGACTTAATAAATCAATGATATGATTAAATGAAAGGCTCTGAGAGCAAGAACAAAAGATCCCTCCTTTTGTTCCTTCTTCAATGTCTTGATTATTGAATTTTAACTCACCATTTACTTTAACCACTCACAGTTGTACTGATCTTCTTTTCATATAGGGCCTGTAAATATTTTCCCATTATATGCAGGTGGATGGTGGATAATTACTACATTTCCTGGAAGACCATTAATGTATTCCATCAATTTTATCTTAAAATTCCCCCGGGGATTTTTATATCATTTTTCCCATTTCTATTATTTGGGTTGATCCCAAAAAGTATCCCAGTTACTGTAAAAGCTGGAAGGAATAATATGAGAAATAGCTTTATGTGAGGAAAGGGACTTTCTTCACAGAATCATAGTTATTTTTTTAATGACAATAACAATATTTAACATAAGGACTGAGAACAAAAACCTCCTAAAGAACAAATGAAGATAAATAGACTCAGAAAAGAAATCAGACTATTGCTGCAACAAAATATTAACCAATAATACTAGTAATAATGCAAAGAAAGTAACATTCACATTATCAGATAGAAGTATGTCTATTATAGAATACTTTGATCAGTTAACTTCTTCTTAGTATTTAGTTTTTTCCAAAGTCTTAAAAAAATAGACAAGTAATATTTATAAATAAATATAGTTGTCTATATATAAAAATAGACAACTAATATTTATAGATAATAAATTAAAATTATCTTTTACTTTTATTTATTCATAAATAATATTATTTATTTTATTTTTATGTCTAAAAATAGACAACTAATATTTATAGATAATAAAGTAAAATTATCTTTTACTTTTATTTATTCATAAATAATATTATTTACTTTTATTTATTCATAAAAATATTATTTATTTTATAAATAAAAGTAAAAGATAATTTAAAAAAAGATCATGTCAAATCTTATAGACAATAGAAAATATAGTTATTTTTTAACTTTAAACAGTAATTACATACTAGTTTTTTTAATATTCCTTCCATTATTTTCTTCTTTAAGTCTTCGATCTTTAATACCAGCCACAAATATTCTCTCTCTCTCTCCTCTGCCTATTACATCTTCATCTACTGCATTCCAGGTTAAGAGACATGTTCATTTACAAATACTGATAAAAAGGATATAGTAACAAAGCTGACCACATAGAAAGAAAAAAGTATATCTTTTATGAAAAGTGAATGAAAAAATGAAAGAAAAAAAAACAGGAAGACTAGAGACAGAGCCTTGGTGCAAAAATGGGATATTTCTTTGATAGAAAACAGAAAGAAGAAAGAAAGAATGCATGAGGGTTCAGATAAATTCAGAGATAAAATGACATAAAATTTCACTGGTCTAACAGGATTTTTCTTTTTATGTGTGCCCTCCCTTCCCTCTACAGTGACAGGGCTATGAACACACAGTAGGAAACTCAGCAGCTCAGCATCACGATACACAAGAGGCAATGACCCAGGACCTCCACCCAGAGAAACGTTTACATCATGCTCTGTCAGCTCGTCCTTGATTCCTCTTCAAACTCTCTCCGCTGACCAGGGCTCTACATGTGAGATGCCGAGTATTGGGGAAACTTCTCTGCCAGCTCAACCCCCTTTTAGGAAACCACAGATAATCATGTAGATGCAAATTCTGGCTCAAGTATATTACACTGCATCAATTAATTTTATAGGCTGTCTGGTCAGTATGAATATTGTGAAATCTATGAAGGTTTGAATTATTTATGCATCTTTTACCACAGGCAGCACATGAATAGAATCGTTCTTTGCCATGGTTTCCCTAAGTAAACTAATGCCATCCCTAAGTAAATATAATGCCATCTGGCTTTCAATGCAGGGGGCAATAATTAGGGCATAAAAATAACCGGGGACATCAATCTATATATTATATTTATTTTCGAGAATGAAACAAATTTTTTTTTTAGCTTTGTCTTGTCAATGAAAAGGAAGTTTAACAGAACCGAGATACTACATTTCACCAAGGAACATGATTTTTAGAAACTTCTCCCTGACTCTTGGTTAATAGTCAGAATTAAGGGACTGTAGAACTTGACCTTGTCTTCCATAAAGATCTCTACACTTCTCATTCATTACCTTAAAACTCAATTTTTAGGCCATGTTCTGGTTTCCATGACACACTATCTGTCTTGGACAAGAGAAAAATGATAGCTTCCTGTAACATTTTACCTAACACAGCATTAGCTCACAATTCTCTTCTGTGCATACATTGAGATCTAATCAAGATATTTGCCTTTACTCAGACTGACTCGCTGATCTGCCCATCCAGATCATCTTAACTTTGACATTTGATCCATGACATCAATGTGTAGAATTAAGAACACAAATTTCATTGAAAAAACCTTTGACTTGGCCAAATTTAATGCCTTAGTTATGAGTGCTATTGGTGCCTTTAGAGTAGATTAGGAAGCTCCTAAACATTTATTTTACATACAGGCCAGGCACAATGGCTCACACCTACAATCCTAGCACTCTGGAATTCCAAAGAGGGAGGATCACTTGAGTTCAAGAGTTGGAGACCAGCCTGAGCAAGAGGAAGAGCCCATCTCTGCTAAAGATAGAAAAATTAGACCAGCATCATGACATGTGCCTCTGGTCACAGCCACTCAGGAGATTGAGGCAGGAGGATCACTTGAAACCAGGAGTTTGAGGCTGCTGTGAGCTAGACTGATGCCAGGACGCTCCAGCCAGGGGCAACAGAGGGAGGCTCTGTCTTAAAAAAAAAAAAAAAAAAGTGTGTGTGTGTGTGTATATATATATATTATATAAATGTCAACGTTGTATAAAAAAGTGTATATATATGTATATACATTTATATACATATTATATAAATGTCATCATTGTTTTAATCACATAACCCTATTTATTGTACAGGCATGGCACAACCAACATTATGTAACCATTACTATAAATACCAAGGCATATAAAATGAATGGATATTCCTTATTTTAAGCAGTTAACAATTGTTAATTTTAACTCTACAGTAAGTTTCTCACTCTTGGCATTTTGAATCTCTATATGAATATTTTCTTTTATTTTTGGAACCAAATCAAGATGAAAAGCAAATGCAATGTGAACCATACACTCATACATGCAGAATTTTTTTTTATCAAGAAACCACCCCATCACCAGCTTCCATGTCTATATATAGCATAAGCAGTCTAGCCATTCAGAGAGGCTTACAAAGTTTTCAGAGGAGAAGAATTTATCTGTCCCATTGATGATAACTCAAGAAATTATTGTGGATACATTTTGATGAATAAAAGAATTTATCTCATCAAGTCTTCACAGGGTTCTGTCCTTGTCACCTGGCTCTATTATGAAAGCTAAACCACAGTGACATCCACAGCTTTATTAGTCTTTATACTTTTCCATAAAACAGAAAACACACATAATTTTAACCTCATGAGTAAATATTTTAAAACATAACTCCTGTAACAACAGATCTGGTGTTAAAATCATTGTAAAGCATAAATTCCTTTGTGTCTATCAGCTGTTGGTCTATAATACACCCCATAGCACAAAATAACTAACTTCTCTGAATTCCACTGAAAATAGAGTCTGAAATGAGCTGTAATGATCAGTAACCAAAAAAAAAAAAATCATCAAGTAACTATTCTCTGTATCACTGACTTTTAGCTCAGTACTTGCCATATATCAGGCACTCTAAAGTGTTTACCAGCTGGGTCGATGGTGACATGATGTTAGGCCGATTACAGATGTCATCAAGGTAGTGATAACAAACTGAAAGAAATAGGTCTATTCTTGTACCAGGACATGTCTTCTTATACATAGTTCAAAAGAAAATATAAATAAATTTAGACTTACCGTAAAACAGCAAAAAGAAAGATTCCCACTGACTCATCTTATGCGGAATTTCTCCAATGTAGTAATTCTCCTGGAAGGAGTTACATTAATTATTATATATGTAATTAGATTTTTATTATTGCTATTCATTGATGCTATAAATGTAATCTGAAATTTTCCTTGATTTGTATTGCCATTTTAGGCTCATAACCAAGTGAGGGGTATGAATAATTATGTCAGGAGGTTGAGATTTGAACATTGATTTTTATTGTTTTTAATGAATCTTATATCAATAGAAGACTAGACAATCTAAATTATAAAATGTGAGAATCTTTTAAATTATCCCATATAAGTCCATGCCCAAAGATTATTTTGATCAGGCAAAGATAACTCATTTTTAAGGACCTTGAACTTCATATTTTAATCAAAGTTCACATCATCAAGGTGAATAAGCAGGTCTATTCTTTCATTATAGTAAAAGGCAGATGCTATTATTCACCTTCATTGAAAATGAAAACTGTCTGAAAAAATAAATAAGGATGTATAGGCGAAAGGCTTATATGCCTCTGGCCAAAAAAGCTGTTTGAGAGAGAACAGTGAAAAGACTTTGTGTAGGCATACTTATCAAAAACTGAGGCAGAATCTCATATGGCCCGGTTGCTTGCAAGCATAAAATCCCCCTGACTTAAGGCCCGCATGGGAGTGGAGGCTTGCAAACCAGTTTTCTGTATGTCTTAGAAATTTCCTAACTATGCCGTGTTTAAAGAAAGTAACCACCTCTAAACAGTGAGGCCAGTAGGGTAGGTATTCAATCTATCTGTCTCCCCCAGAGCCTCAGGCTTCATCAGATAAGAACAAAAGAAGTAATGGCTGACAACATGTTCTCCATTGAGTTATGTTAAAAGGATTATGTTAGAAAAAGTGGTATCAGTTAATCCATAGATTACTAGGGAGGCTCTGTTCAGGAGATAGTCACAAGATGTTTATTCATGAGATGGATTATGGGTTGTAATGTGAAGTCATTGATGTACAGTGCTCAGGTGCAGAGGGATTGTAATGAATATTAATGAGGTACAGTGAGCATGTGCAGAGCTGGCTATTTAAGCCAGGAGAAAATAAAGAAATGTGCCACATGCCTGAGAGAGCTGTGAACCCCTTTATTTAAATATAGAATTTCAATTGCAGGTTTATGCTCCACTACACTGCTTCTCCATGAGACCCTAACATCAACAAGAATGTGCAGTGCCAGTGGCTCAAGGAGTAGGGTGCCGGGTTCAAACTCATCTCTGGCCAAAGCTGCAAAAAAAAAAATAAATGAAATAAATAAATGAGGACTTCGAATTGGAAACCTTTGAACATTTATATACTTTGTATTATTCTCTGTGTCTTTCTCTGTAATTATTACTAGTAAAATACTGAAAGTGAGCTGGTACATATGTAACATTTGTTTGTGCATCAACTAAATAAGCTAAATCTTCCTGATAAACACATTTTCCCAGGACACACATGCACATGTGAGCATGCTAAATAGAAGTAAAGGGTTGCAGAACGTGATCTTATCATCCATAAAGATCATGCACATACACGCTGCATCCATATATCTCTGTTTACCGCAATTTATTGTAGTTTTCTAAAGACACTTAGGTATAGAACCAGAGTAATTGCTCTGATCTCTGTATCTCTAATGAAACCCAGGAATGCTTTGTTAGCTGCATTGCTTTTGTGACAAATACTTCCATCGCTATCCGAAGAAGACCAGGTACTCATGTCAGGGACTATGATTTTGGTTTTAGTTCTAACTCCAATGTGCAACACAAGGCTTAGCTCAGATTCCCTCAAAACTTGTATCCCTAAGTAGACATATAGATTTATTTAATTGGAATAGTCTTTTCTAAAATCTCCTTTTAGTTTTAAATGGATTTCCAGAGTCTCAATTTATTTTGGTTATGATTATGTTTTGTAAACATTTCCCCCACATACTATAGTTAATGTTTATACAATGTTAAATAACAGAAATTTCCATAATTGGTGAGATATATACTACAATGGTTTGGGATAAGAATTCAGCTGTGCAGGGCCTCTGTGCTCAGTGGTTAGGGTGCTGGCTTCAAGTTCTGGGGCCAGTGGTTTTGAACACAGCCCAGGGTTAAACAAACAAACAGACAGACAAACAAACAAAATAGCTGGGCATTGTGGTGAGCACCTGTAGTCCCAGCTATTTGAGAGACTGAGACAAGAGAATGCTTGAGCCCAAGAGTTGGAGGTTGCTATGAGTTATGATGCCATGGCACTCTACCAAGGGTGACAAAGTGAGACTCTGTCTCAATAAGGAAAAAAAAAAAGAATTCAGCTGTGCTACAAAATTAATGATAACAAGTAAACCAGGCAAAATTTATGATCTTTATGATTTACTTTATTTGAACTTCCTTTCTCATTGGTTAAATTATGACATTAGTAAAGATGATGTCAAAAGCTCTTTCCACTTCCAAAAGACACGTATTAAAAATCTATGCAGAATAGCATTTATTTTTCTTACAGTCCTTTTCTATGTATTTTAGGGTAGAAGTAGAAATAGTTGCTGTAAACATGTATTAGCCCTCAGTGTTCATTAGCCTATCTTCAAGTAAGTATTAGAAGTCATGACTATTTAATAAAATTGAAAGCACTGGATTTTACTCCTACTAATTTTATCAGGAAAGCAGCTGCATAGCATTCAAAGCCACACTTAAAATTTTCCCATACACTTTGTTTTTCCATCTAATGGAAATTGTAAGCTATCTGCCTCGATATGTGGATATATATTGTCAATATAAAATAAAAAGCATTATCTTAGAAGTCACCGACAAAGTGAGTTAACAGATGACTAGTAATGTGTCATTTTATTTTTCATTCAAATGTGTGTGCTCCACTGTGTTAACTTAAAATCTATAATTATAGACCATGAAACAAGGAGACATAGACATGACAAGATAAGCCTACATTGTTTTCAAAAGGGTGCTTTGTTAATTGACCCAAAAAAAAACTTTTCTTGGGTGGTGCCTGTGGCTCAGTAAGTAGGGCACTGGCCCCATATACCAAAACTGGCCCTGGCCAAACTGCAATGAAAAGATCTGGAAGGTGCAAATGAAACAGAAGTCTTTATTCTCTAACTGTAACAGAGAAAGAGGTATTGGTGGATCATGGATTGTTCTTGCACTTTTGGCTTCTTGTTCATATATTCTTTCGAAATACAAAGTTTGCAATCAAAGCCCAAGGCCCATAACAGATACAGCAGTAGCATCGTTCAATGCTCTTCTTTACTCCGTATCCTTTGCAAAATCCCTTGAGCAGCTGGAACCTCATGGTTTCAGAAGGACTATTTCTTCTCTTTCCTCAGGTCCCCAAGTCTCCTTCACAATTTTATGACCCCAGCAATATAGCCCATTTGGAAAGTGTTATTCCTATGATAAACCTCTAATTCCATAACACTCATACTTGTTCTCTAATTACATTGAACTCAGACATGATTTGGATGCGATCAAAAAGCTATTAAAGGCACTATCAGATTCTGATTATTGAACAATGTCAAAAAACGTAAGATGTATAAAGAAGGTCTTGGGCATGTGTGTAGTGAAGCTATGTTCTATAGAGAAAATAAAAGTTTTCATGAGGGGTAGAAAGAAATGGGGAGGAAATATAGCAGGCGAGAATGATTTACGGTTACCAGCGTTTCCATGGTAGCCAGTGCTGAATCCAAGTGGCAGGTTATAACAGAAATGTTGATATATCAAATAATATGGAAAACACACAATGCCTTGTGCCCCTAGCATGCATTAAAGAGGAACACATCTCAATTATGTCAAAATAAAATAGGCAGGTTATTTATCGTAACATAAAATCCAAAATTCCAGTGTATTCAAAACACATATTTATAATTTATTCAAACAACATGCATCCAGATTGCATGCAAGGGAAACTTTCCCATGAGTAGCAACTTGGTGATTTAGAATGGGGGAAGCACAGCCTTCTTGGAGCAGAACCATCTGAAACAATGTCTCCTTGTTGGGCACCTCAGAGAAATAGACACCTGTAAGGTCACTGCTGATTACGCTATGCTTTGAGACAAAAGTACACATAAATTCTGCATATATCCAGTGACCAGAACTAGTCAAATGGCCCTAAGAACTGTAGGCTGCTGAAAAATGCAGGCTTATTTGTGACCAGAAGGAAAGAAAATGAAATAGTAGGGTGCTCTGGTAATACTCTATATATCGCCCAGTAGTTGAAATACAAAACAACTTCTATCCTTGACCACCTCCTTGCAGTGACCACCTAACCACCTCTTCATGTTGACCTAACTTCCATAGACTGGACAGTACCACATGGAGGTATCAGTACAGGACAGTTCCGATGTTGACCAACACCATATGTTGATCAGTTTGTTATAGTCCCTTGGGTGGTCAGACTACAGAAGTACTGGAGTTGTCTTTGGCATTGGGCTTTGTGACACTGGGCACATTAGTTAAATTATTTGAACCTCATTTTTCTCATTTGTGTAATGCTACGTGGGAATGTTCAACTCATAAAACAGTAGGGAGTCAAACGAGGTAAATGCTGGAAGCAAAAGGCACTCAGAAATACTATTAGTTTTTAACATGATTACATCTTCATCCATAACTTTTTATACAGTATATTACTACACTTAATCCCATGTCCCACCAAGCGGGTGGATTCTGTCAGGTCTTACTAATAAGCATAGGAATGTAGACCATTAGAGCAGGATGGGATTATATAATCCAGCCTTAACTTTCATTTATAAGAAAACAGATACCTCTTAGGATCACCCAGACCTAAGCATCCTTGGAGGCTGATTTGTCACCAGATAAAAAGTTCAATGTCCTTTCCACTCAGTTAGGAAATTGTTGCTTCCTATCAGTCATGGGCTAAAGAATGAACATCAAACAGCTTCTCTGTGCTGCTGACCCTGTTGCATTTCACCTCATTCATTTTAAGCTACTCATTGACTGACATTTTGTAATACTTAAAATCAGCCAAAGAGGTGTCAGTCTTAACAACTGCATAAGCACAGCATAACTCTATTGATAAATTAGAGAGCTGGCAACCTCAGAAAATGTATTTCCCAGTTTCTAAGAATAAGTTGCTGATGGAAATCTTGTTTATTTTGATAAAAATTGGGTGGGGATTAACGGTGTCAAATTAATTAGAAAAACAAAATAGTGCACCTGTTAACAGTTTATTCACAATAGTCAATGAATCATTAAAGGAAGACAGTATCTGACTTATTGTGTCATTATAACACAATTAAATCCTCCATTTAATATGAAAAGTCAGATACTATCTTATCCTAAAAAAGGCAAAAAAAAAAAAAAAAAAAGAAGGACTTTATTACAATTATATGAGTATGACAGAACTGAAAACCGAGAACATAAGTAGTGGTCTCATGATCATAAATCTTCTTTATGGAAGAAGTTTGTACCATCTGGTCATAAATGAATGGGACATAAAAGGTCAAACAACAAGAGCAAGTTGACTTGCTTAACAAATAGATGACACAAAAAGCTAAATGTCAAAATGTCAAAATCCATTTTAAATTCAAAAACATTATTAAAAAAGACTTGAAAGTATTCTAAGGCCTTTCTATAAAATTGAATTTTTTTATTTTAATGATTTGCATATAAATACGTAAGAAAATGTTGATCATGTCTCATCCAGACGTTCACAAAAAAGACACTTAAAAAATAGGTTTGCTTTTTATCTGTGGCATGTTGTTGAAACTAGAAAGAGAGAGAGAGAACAGTGGGTGGATACCTGTGTGTGTTTTAGGAGGGGAGGAGGTAAGAAAGTGATGTATTCAGAAGCCAAAAAGCATTTGTATTGGATGTGTAAAGCCTATCATAACGCTGAAAATTATGCAAATTCATTTGAATCTGTGACATTTCATTATCACCAAAGAACAGAAATTGAAGTGCATTACTTTTTATTTGAGGTTAAGGAGACTGTTATTTAGATGCTAAAATGTATTAAGATAGGTTGCAGAAAGAAACTGCATTTCAATACTGTTATCCTTATTAATGTGTATCAAGAGATACAAAGCATAGTGTATCTTACACAACAGAATAGTCGTGGCATTAGCAAGTGTGGGGAGTGTGGTGTCCTTCCATTTCAGAAACAACTATTTCCAGATCAGAGTTCTGGACTGACCACTTCAGGCAAGAGTTGATTTGTGTTTTGGGTTTATTAGTCTTCTGTCCATGAACTAGAGGTGTGCAAGGCAGAAGGCAGAAAGCTAACTAATGAAACTACTACAGTTGACCAGAAGAGAACTTAAATGGTTGACAAAAAGGTGACTTACCCATGAAATACCAAGGAAGTAGAGTTGACTACACTTACTAATTAAACGTAGGCCATGCGGTTAAGTGAGCACTCTGCATGACCTTCATAATTCTTGTTTGGGTTACTGTCAAAGGAGTGACTTACAGCAAAAATGGAAATAGAGGAAAGGTACCAAGATAAGAAAATCTAATAAAACTAATTTTGGATGTCTTGAGTAATGTCTGTCTGAGTTGCTTTAGAGATGTGTGTTCATATACATGTCACACGAGGGCTATTCAGAAAGTATCCTCCATGTAATATGAAAAATGGAGACAAGTGCGGCTGGATATCTCTAGACAGCCCTCATAAATAGTTGAAAACACAAGTATTTGATCATATTCAACAAATACATGTGATACTCAAGAATATGCAGTGGTGTGGAATTAGCACCTGCCTTATTAACAGAGGGTGGGGACCCCAATTATTAAGGACTGCTAAGCACCCATATAAAACAGAAGCCTAGAAATAATAGTTAATTTATTAGAAGAAAACAAAGGAGGGTGTATTTATTTGTTCGTTAGGCTTGCTGTAGCAAGTACCAAAAACCAAATGTTTTTTTATTTTTTAGACAGCATCTCAAGCTGTCACCCTGGAGTCACAGCTCCCAGCAACCTCCAAGTTTTGGGCTTAAGCGATTCTCTTGCCTCAGCCTCCCCACGTAGCTAGGACTACAGGCACCCACCACAACACCTGGCTATTTTTGTTGTTGCCATTGTTGTTTTCACTGGCCCAGGCCAGGTTTGCCCACCAGCCTCAGTAGATGTGGCCGGCGCCCTACTGACCAAGTTACAGGCCCCAGTCAAATGTTTTAAACAATAGAAATATATTGTTGCATGTTTCCGGAAGCCAGAAGTCTACAGTCAACTCGTCAGCAGGCCACTGAATTATTTTTCAGTATCAAGGACAGCAACAAATCTCAAGACTCCTTGGGAGGGATGAGACAGCCTCTCTTCCCTGCCCCTCTCCTGACATCCAATGGTTTTCAGTGGCAGTTGGCATTTTTTTGAGTGTAGAAACATCACGCACAGTTCTGCCTTCATGTTCGCTTGCCATTCTTCCTGCATGTAGATGTGTCTGGGTTCGGATTTATTTTTTTCTGGTTGTTGTTGTCTAAGTCTGCCAGTCATTTAGACCAGGGCCCCACGTTGTTCCAATATGACCTCATTTTAACTACTCACCACACAACCCTATATCCAAATGAGGTCACATTCGGAGGCTCCAGGGAGTTAGAACTTCACCATGTGCATTGTAAGGGGACAAAATTCAATCAGGAACAGAGGGTTTTGGAAAAGGCACCTGTCAAGTAAAAAGGACTTCATAAATACAGAGTGCAGACTGGGAAAGTCTGTTACTATAAATGCGGCCACTAGAAACTCATTTTCACTCACCAGTGTCAGGTGGTGGTAGAAGCAGAAGCCTGAAACAGGTTTAAAATTGAGTGAAAATGACAATGTAGAGAAAACGAATTCAAACTCTTGTTAAAAATGAACTTGGATTTGAAGTAAAGAAGAGGAGATAGCACCCAAAGAGAGTGTTTGCTCTCTAAATCAACAGAGTAAAAGGAGGGGGTTGTTATATCACCCCCAGATCCTTATCAGCGAGGCGATGGCATCAGCAGGTGGAGCCACTTGGGATGATTAAGTCATGGGTGCGGAGAACTCACAAATGGGATTAGTGCCCTTACAAAAGAGGCCTGAGTTATCCCTTGCACCTTTTTCTACATGAGGCTGGAGAGGAGATAGCCTGCCGTGAGGAAGCAGGCCCCTGCCAAACACAGACGTTCCAAAGCCTGCATCTGGGCCTTCTCTGCTCCTGGAACTGTAAGCAATACATTCCTGTTGTTTATTAGCAAAAACCAGTGATTAGTTTGTGGTAGTTTGTTTTAGCAGCCCAAATAAGACAACATATTTTGGTTTGTGGTTTAATTTTGGCTACCATGAAGTCTTATTTGAGACAGAGCCTTGCGGATATATTCCTGACCTTACCAGAAGAATTATTTTTTGTTAATGTAATGTGGTGTAGGAGAATGAACAATAGGTATAGAGTCATCAAATCTTTTCTAAGATCCTAGACCTGCACCCCCGAGCCTGTATAACCTTGAGAACGTTTGTTGACTTCTCTGGGATTCATTTACCTTAACTGTAAAATACAGATAATAATATCACTGCACCTGAATTTTTAGACAGCATCTCAAGCTGTCATCCAGCTATAAAAATTAAATATGATTATGTTTCCAAAAGTGCTCTTTCAAAAAATAGTGTATGATAGATTTTCTTGTATTGCCACCTTCATTGTATTCAAAGTTTTACAGACCCTTCATATCGGGATTATTTGTAATTGACAAAAGTACTTATAGATCTTTAAACAATGCAGACTTAGATTCCTGTGATTGCTAGAGCATTTCAAGGATTTTTAGAAAAATAATTACCTATCTGAACTATTACATCTTTTCATCTTAAAAATCATAAAAGCATGTATTGCTATGAAAAAAAAATATTTTTCAGTATCAATGATAGCAACAAATCTCAAGAAATCTTTATGAGAAATAATCAATACACAGAATGTACCAAAGGTGGTGGCACAAACAGAATCATTTATAAGTCAATAAAATAATGTAATGAATACTAAGTAATATTAACAGCTATGATGCTCATCTTTGTAATTCAAAAAAATATTCTTTTTCTAAATCAGAAAACTGCAGTAAGAATGATGAATTAAATTAGATATGTATGAGAAATGAATGTGATAAAACAAATGACCAACTACAACCGTGTTACAACCACAAAAGTCTTATTTAGTTCCCAAATCTGAGAACAGATACTCCATTTAAAAATTACTATTGAATTTCCAAAATGTAAAAACATCTCCTTAAATGCCTATGTGTCTCGATGCTGTATATTGAGATGTGTCAAAATGATGTTGTGTTCACCTAACCCCCCAGCTGTGGGACCATCTATAAAACTGCATAGGTTACTCGAAGATTTTAAATATACAAGGTCATACATTTTGCGGCGTAAAAGTAGCTCCTGTTATCATTTTATGGTACATGTTATAAGGAGAGGGATAGATTAGCTGCCATGTCACAGCCGATGTGACTCTGAGTCCACCTTTCCCTCAGTAATCCTCCGGTGGTCTCGGCACACTGCCCAGCTTCCCCTGCATGTAACATACATCACTTTAGTTTTACACATAGAAAAGGGAAAATTAAATACCGTTAATGCTTATCGTTAGGCGTGTACTTGAACTTATCATTCTACTCACTGGCAGAAGACTTCAGCTGAGTACGCTGTGGTGTTTCCACTGAAAAACACCTCCAGCCAACATTATATGTAATGACACCAAAGTACAGTGCCCCAGCGTACTTCTGAAAGTGAGTATTCTTACTGAGGAATGCACAAAATAGGAAATAACTCTCAACACCTTTACTTTATAGATTAAACATATTCACAACTGTTCTCTTCCCCCAAACGGAGACAGGCCGTTCTTTCTTTCTGTTCTCTTTCAATGCAGTTTTTTGTTTGTTTGTTTTGTTTTGTTTTGAGACAGAATCTCACTATGTCACCCTTGGTACAATGCTGTGGCATCACAGCTCACAGCATCCTCCAACTCTTGGGCTCAATCGATTCTCTTGCCTCAGCCTCCCAAATAGCTGGGACGACAGGCACCTGCCACAACACCCAGCTATATTTTGGTTGTAGTTGTCATTGTTTAGCAGGCCCAAGCTGGGTTCGAACCCTCCAGCCTTGGTGTTTGTGGCTGGCACCTTAACCACTATGCTACAGGCACCGTACCTCTTTCAATGCAGTTTATATTTACCTCCTGGAAAATGGAATAAATGTATTATTCACCCTTCTCTACTCAAACATCATCTATATCATATATATAGTGTATACAGTATAATGCACACATATTGCATTATGAGATCATATCATCATACATAGATTCTGTGTGTACATATATGTTGTAAAACTCCCATGATAAAATATTAGATTTTATCAACCCATCACTCATTCATTAGAGTATGGGTAACTGAAAGTTCTAAAAATTATTGTAAGTTTACATATATGTCCTTTATAAAGGAATTATTATACTTAACACAATTCTTGGAATGCATTAAGTTCCACAAATATTCATTCAATGAATAGAATCATCCAAATATATTTAAAATTAAAATATAGCTACATGCCTCACACTGAGCATGGTGTCCCAAATGTTCCAGAAATATTTACAATGATCATAGACTATTCTGAGGGCTTTCAGTATTTAGGACTGAGCTGGCAGTTTCCATAGAACATATTTCAGCTTTTTTATAATAGATCAAGTTTATTTTAGGCCTCTGAGGAATTTTCTGGCTTACCCAGCTAATTTATGGAGACGTGCTGCAGGGTAGGCAGAGACAACGTTGCCACTCCTCTTCTGAGACTCATTTCTCCTCATTGTAAGACAAGATTTGAGAGTCACAAAGCTACAAGTTTATAAATGGATGTGCGTTGACTGCTTCTCAAAGAGGAAGTAACAGAGGTTATCGGATCTCTATCATCTATTTTTCAGTCCTCATTCTGGGTAGAAATACCATCTTTATTTATCTGGGAAGGTTATCCAGCACACTTTGGGTCCAGGCTTGATGACCAAATTGTAGTCAATAGGATATAAAAGTAAGTTCTATCTTGTTCTTTCAGAAAAGATTTAATGAGTGGTGATCCTTTCTCCTTCTCTCTCATTCTTCTTGGCTGGCAAGGGTGATGGTTAATTTTAAGTCAACTTGATTAAGTAAAGATTGCCAGAGCTGGTGAAATATCATTTCTGGTTCTCTCTGTGAGATTGCCTCTGGCAGACACTGGCATTTGAGTAGGAAGACTAAGAACCCTCATCCATGTGGACAGGCATAATCCAATTCATCAAAGACCCAGATAGAACAAAAGGGCAAAGAAAGGCAAATTCTCATTCTCTCTCTTGAGCTGAGACATCCGGCTTTTCCAACCCTCAAACGCCAGGGATCCTGGTTAGGGACTTTCAGATTATAGGACTTTCAGTATTAGAGAACCCAGGTTCTTAGGAGTTCAGTGTAATAATTGGTTCCCTTGTTCTTTTACACTCAGACTCCTTTCATTAAGACTTTTCCTAGTTCTCCAACTTCAGCCAGTCTATCACGGGATACGCCAATTCCATAACAGGTGTTCCCTTCCCTCTGCGCCTCCTGCTCCTCCTTCTTTTTATTCTTCCTCTGTCTCTCTACAGATGTACACACACACACACAGACACACAGACACACACACACACACACACATATCCTATATCCTGTTGGTTATTTTCTCTGAAGAATCCTGACAAACATACTAAGGGCTCATATGCAATGCCTTGAATCAACGATGTATCGGGAGACATTCAGAAGGCATTCCCTCTCCACCACCACATCAATAGAATAACAAAAATCTGGATTCCTGACATTGCACCCTGTGACACTCCCATTACAACCCTGATACCCCCACTCTCACTCACCAAGGAACACCTGCTTTAATTAAGGCTGCTTAGGATAATGACACATTTCTGCCTAGTCTCTGAGTCCCCTTTTGTGATCTCTTGCTGCTGGAAATGAAATATTCCCCTTCTAGCTTTTGACGTCTGAATATAGTTTATAGGTGAGCAGGCACACATTGGCCTTGCTCTCTCCTGTTCATTTCACACATTCAGCTGCAAACTTACGTCCATAACCTTTCTCATCATTTGACCTGATGTTTGCCATTTTTTAAGAACTTAACTACTTTTATTTCTTTTTGAGACAGAGTCTCACTATGTCACACTGGGTAGCGTGATGTGCTGTCATATCTCACAGCAACCTCACACTCCTGGGCTCAAGAGATTCACTCGCCTCAGCCTCCCAAGTAGCTGTGACTGCAGGGACCCACCACAACATGTGGCTATTTATTAGTGTCAGGGTCACACTCTTGCTCAGGCTGGTCCTAAACTCAGGAGCTCAAGCATTTCCCCTTCTCAGCCTCCCAGAGTGCCAGGATTACAGTTGTGAGCCAACTATTTTCTTAATTTCCACTTTTGTCTCTTGCATAGACAGACCACTATCTTTTTCCAGATGAAGTTACTTGTATTGTCAATGCCAATAGATCACTTGTCTGCTCCAAAAGGCATGGGGAGCACTCTGTTTCTACAGGAAGATCACTTGTTATCTTTAGAACTATGGGAATCGGTGTTATCCCTCCCTAATTCTTCACTTTCAGGCAAAACATAATATCTGCAGTTGATTATAACATAACTGATTAATACTTTTATAAGAAGTATTTTTTCATAAACATAATGTATCTGGTAGCATAGCTAGATTAAAAAAAATTAGAACAACAGGAAATACAAAACAAGCATAGCCCTAAGGTACTCAGAAAGCCAGGGTCCAGTGAGATGCTCATACCTCTTATGGGAGCCAAGTGTGTGTGTGGGAATATTTTCCTAACTGTGGCTAATGCTAAATCATTTCCTCTAATATTTGACCAACATGACATAAGGGTTCTTGTCCAATCAAATATCATCTCTTCCTGAAACTTTTTGATAAAAATTTCAAGATACAGTCACATTTATTCTTACGAACCACTCATTATGTTATTTAAGCCTATATTATCATCAGGCATTGTTTCAAATATTGAATGTCCATAATGCCTGTAGTTATTTCTGTTTCTGTATTTCACACACAGTGATTATATGCTTGCTCTCTCTTCTCTTCTTTTAAAATTGCCTCGTCAAGCAAAATTGATCTACTCATTGCTTCACGATGATACCAGTGCAATTCGGCTTCCATAAATTTTACATTAAATATTCTGTTTGAAATGTTTTCTCTCATCTCACTTGTGTCAATAGTGTTCGTCCTTTAATAGCTTTTCAGTAAGTCACTCCTTCACCTTTAAAAGAGTATCTGACCTTGTGAATGGGATATTTGTCAGGAAGAACGCAGCATTTCGTTTGCAAGTTTTTATAAATGCCTGATTTCTTCCCATCGCGTATGCAACCGTATCTCTAGGCATCTATTTTCATATCTACCCATTTATTACCTAGTTTCTCAGATGCTAAAAATATTAATGAACTTTGAGATATCACTTCACATATTCTATGATGACTATAATAAAAAATACAAGTGCAATCTATTGGCAAGAAAGTGAAGAAATTGGCACCCTCATATATTGCTAGTGAGAATGTAAAATGTCACAGCCACTTTGTAAAACAGTTAAACTGTTCCTCAAAAAGTTAAATATAGAGTTATCACATAACCCATCAAGCTGACTCCTGAGTAAAGGCCCAAGAAAATAAATTATTTCTATGAATTTAGGAATACAAGTGATTTTTATTACACAGTTGAATTTCATAGTGGTGAGGTCAGGCTTTCATTGTGCCTGGCACCTGAACGGGGTCTGTTATATCTGATAGATAATTTTCGATCCCTCACCTCCTCTCCCAAATGCCGTCCTATTTAGTTTCCAGTGTCTACAATACCACATCATAGGACCGTATATACCCCTCATTTTGCTCCCGCTTTTAAGTCAGAACGTGCGGTATTTGCTCTCCTGTTCCTGAGATAGTTCGCTTAGAATAGTGGTTTTTATTTCCACCTACATTGCTGCAAAAGACATTATTTCATTTATTTTATGGCTGAATAGTACTGGCATGCTGTGTGTGTGTGTGCGTACGTGTGTGTGTGTGTGTGTGTGTGTGTGTATACATATAGAGAGAGAGATGAGATAATACATTTTCTTTATCCACTCATCAGCTAATGGGCACTCAGATTCCATATCTCTGCAATTGTGATTTGTGCTGCAACAAATATACGAGGACATGCATCTTTTTGATATAATGACGTTTTTTCCTTTAGGTAAGTAGCCAGCGGTGGGATTGCTGGATGAAATGGTAGGTCACCTCTGAGTTCTCCGAGGAAGCCTCATAAGAGTTCCCACAGAGCTTGTATTCACCTACATCCCCACTAACAGTGTATAAGCATTCCTTTGTCCTTGCGTTCTCGCCCAAATCTATTGGGTTTTGACTTTTTAATGATAAGCACTTCGGTAATATGGTTTTTAATATGCATTTCCCTGATAATTAATGATGTTGAGAAGTTTCTTATTTCGCTATAAAGAAATGCTTTAGTTTAACTGTTTCACTGATTTATTTTTGTTGCCGCTATACTTACTTTTGAAGTTCTGTCAAAAACTCTTTGCCTAGACCAACGTCCAGATGAGTATTTCCTGTTTTCTTCTCAAATTTGTATGGTTTCAGGTCTTACATCTAAGTCATTTCTCTACCTTGACTTAGTTTGTGTATATGGCAAGAGAGAGATTCAGTTTCTTTCTTTTTTTGGACACTTCATTCATTATTCTGACCATGAACACTCACCTTCCAGGGCACCATTTATTGGATAGGGCATCATTACCCCAGTGTATGTTGCCATCTGGTTTATCAAAGATCAAGTGGCGATATTTATATAGTTTTATTTCTGCATTTTCTATGCTGTCTGTTGATCTGTATGTTTACTTTTATTTTTTTTTTTTTGTATTTTCTTGTATGTTTACTTTTATAGCAATACCATGGTGTTTGGGTTAAGATAGCTTTCCAGTATGAAAGTAATGATGTGCTTCCAGATCATTCCTTTCACTTAGGATTCTTTGGCTGTCCAGCTCTTTTCCAATTCCATATGAAATTTAAATTACTTTTTATTTAATTATTTTAAAAATGTTGCTAGTATTTTCATGGGAATTACACTGAATCTATAAATCACTCTGACCAATATGGATGTTTTATAATAATTATATTAAAATGTAATAATATTATAATATTCAATCCAATAACATGGAATTTTTCCATTTCTTTTGTGAACTATAATTTCCTTCATCAGTGTTATATAGGTCTCCTTATATAGATCTTTCTTCTTCTTTTTAAAATATATTCCCAAGAGTTATTTTCTTTTGGAGCTATTGTAAACAGTATTGAGTTCTTGATTGGACTCAACATTGGCCATTGTTAATGTACAGACTTGTATACATAAATTTTGTAACCTGTGACTTTGCTGAGTTTATCAATTCTAGGAGGTTTTTTGAGGACTTTTTTAGGATTTTATAGATATTGGCAAACAGGGATAGTCTGACTTCCCCTTTACCCATTTGGATAACCTTTATTTCTTTCTCTTGACTGATTGCTGTGGTTTCAACTTCCAGTAGGATATTGAATAGAAGTGACTGGCTCAGCGCCTGTGGCTCAATCGGCTAAGGTGCCAGCCACATACACCTAAGGTGGCGGGTTCGAATCCCCAGCCTGGGTCGCCAAACAGCAATGATGGCTGCAACCAAAAAAAAAAAAAAGAAGTGACTGAGGTAGGCATCTTGCCCTGCTTCAGTTTTTGTAAGGAATGGTTTCAACTTTGCCCAACTTAGTTGATGTCAAATCTGGATGTTTATTATTTTTAGATATGTTCTTTCCATACCTCTCTTTTGAGAATTTTTATCATGAAGGGCTGCTGGATTCTATCAACTGCTTTTTTTGCATCTATTGAGATTATCATAGAGCTTTTGTGTTTAATTCTGTTTACATAGTGAATCACGTTTATGGATTTGCATATGTTGAACCCTCCCTGAATCCCTCCAGAGATACACACTGGACATGGTGAATTATCTTTTTGACATGCTATTGGTTTCCGTTTGCTAGCACTTTCTTTTGCATCTGTGCTCCTGAGGGATATTGTTCTGTAATTTCCTATTATAGGTGTTTCCTTTCTTGGGTTTGGTATCAGCATGACACCAGCTTTATAGAATGAATGTAGGAGGATTCCTTTCTTCTCAATATTATGAAACAGTGATAGCAGAATAGCTGCCAGTTCTTCTTTCCAAATCTCATATCAACTGGTTGTGTGTCTGTATGGTCTCAGGTTTTATTTTTCTTGGGAGATGTTTTTATTATTCTTTTAATCTCACTACTTATTATGTTCCAAAAATTTGTACATTTTCTTGATTCAAGCATGGAAGGCTCTGTGTTTCCAAAATTTTATCCATTTCCTTAGATTTCCTCATTTATGTACATGGGTATTTTCATATTAATCTCAGATGATATTGTGTATTTCTGTGGTATCACTCATGATGGCTCCTTTTCATACTGATTGAGCTAATTTTAATTCTTTCTCTTTTATTCTTGGTTAACCTAGCAAATGGTCTATATTTTTTTATATTTTCACAGAAGCAGCTTTTCTTTTTTTTCTCTTTTTTTATTAAATCATTACTGTATACATTAATACATTTATAGGGTGCAATATGCTGATTTCACATATAATTTGGAATGCTTACATCAAACTGGTTAACATAGCCTTCACCTCACTTAATTATTGTGTTAAGACATTTATACTCTTAACAGATTTGACATGTACCCTTGCAAGATGCACAATAGGTGAGGTCTAACCCATTACTGCCCCTCAACCAAACCTCCCTCATCCCCTCCCCCTCTTCTTCCTTCCTTCCTCTTTACTATAGTTGTGTTTTATCTTTCATATGAAAGTGTGAGTGATTACATATTGGTTTTTTGAAAGAACTGAGTAGCTTTTCATTTCAGGATTTTTTATGTCTGGTTTGAATATCATTTAGTTTTCCTATGATCTTTGCTATCTTCTTTCTTCTACTAGCTTTTGGTTTGGCTCTACTTTTGCTCATTGCTTGAGATATAACACTGTTGTTAATTTGTGAATTTTCTGAATTTCAGATGCAGGTGTTCATTGCTCTCTACTCTTCTCTGAGCACTGCTCTCACTGTATCTCAAGATTTTTGGTAGCTTTTGTCCCAAATGTCACTCAAGTAGAAAGTTTTTAATATACATCTTGTTCTCATTGTGGATCTAAAGATAATTCTGCAGCAGGTTGTTTAATTTCAATATACAGTATTTGTGTGGTTTTTAGAGTTCCTCTTGGAAGTGATTTCTAGTTTTATTCCTCTGTGGTCTGAGATGATGCCTGGCAAGATTTCTAATTTTAAAAAAATTGAGAGATGTGTTTTATAGCCTAACATATGTTCTATCTGGAGAATGTTCCATGAGCTGATAAGAAGAATGTATATTCTGCAGTTTATCTCTAAAATGTTCTGTAAATGTGTGGGAGGTCCATTTACTTTATTGTCTTGTTTATGTCCATTGTTCCTTGATTGATTTTATGCCTTGATGATCTCTCCAGTTCTGTTGATAGGGTATTTACATTTTTCTACTAACATAATGTTGACTTTTATTTATTATTTCTCATAGTATTTGTTTTATGAACCTGGGAACTCCAGGGTTAGGTGAATGTGCATGCTTGGGATAACTATATCTTCTTGCTGAATTGATGCTTTTATCATTATGTAACAACCATTTTTGTTGTTTTATTTTGGTCTTCTTGTTTAAAATCTGTTTAATCTGACGTCAGAATAGCTACTACTGCTTGCTTTTGGCTTCCATTTGTGTGAAATATTTTTTTTTTCATTTTTTTACTTTGACTTTATGAGAATCCTCATGAGTTGAAAAGGTTTCATGAAGACAGCAGGTATTTGAGTTGTGTTTTTTTAATCCACTTCACCCAACTACATCTTTTAAGTAGTATATTTACATCATTTACATTCAATGTTAATATTGATAAATGAGATACTATTCCAGTTAACATTATTTTCAGTTGTTTTTTATTAACCCTCGTGTTACTGTCTTACAAGAGTTGTGCATTATCTCTTTCAAAAGTTGTTACATTCATGAATATCGGTATTACCTTTTGGTGTTTGAAACTTTTTTGAGCATTTTTTTGCAGGGAAGGAATACTGGTGACAAATTCCTTTACTGTACCCTTGTCTGGGAAAGATTGTATTTCTCCTTATTTATGAAACTTAGTTTGTCAGGATACAAAATTCTTGACTAACAATTCTTCTGTTTAAGAATGACTAAAGATGAGATTCCAATTCCTTCTGGCTTATGAAGTTTCTGCTGAGAAGTTGGATGGATTTCCGGTCATAAGTTACCCAATGCTTTCATCTCACAGCCTGTAGAATTCTCTCCTGCACTCTGACTCCAACCAAATGACTCTGTAGCTTCATTTGAATTCACCTTTCAGGAATTTAATGACCTTCTTATTTCTGCATGTCCAGACTTCTATTAAGACAAGGGACATTTTCCTTCATTACTCCCTGAAGTAGATTTTCCATAACTTTTGCTTTTTCTTCTTCTCTGTCAAGGATACCTATGATTTTTATGTATGGTCATCTTACATAGTCTGACAGTTTTCAAAGATGTTATTTTTCTTGATTCTTTTTCTCTTTTCTTTTGACTGACTACCTTAATTCAAAAGCATTATCTTCAGGCTCTGAAATTCTTTCAGCTGCGTGGTTTAGTCTATCATTAAAGTTTTTCACTCTATTTTGAATTCCCTAAATAACGCTGGCATTTCCAGAGTTCTATTTTTACAGTTGTTGTTGTTCTTTTCCTTTAATCTGTCTTTTTAGCTAGTTTTTCATTGACTATTTGAATTATTTTTTATGGTTCCTTTGTGTTAGTTTTAAACTGTCTCATCAATCCCATCAAACCTACTTGTGATCCATATATTTATTCCATATATGAAATTTCACAAATTTCATTATCTTTGGAATCTTTTGCTGGACAGCTCGCATGACTCTTTGGGTGTTATGTGAAACTCTGTTTTGTTCATACTGAGAGAATTCTTGTATTGATTCTTTCTCAACTGGAGAAGATGTCACTTCTTATTTTGGACTTTACTTTTATTTAGATGGGACTCTTTTTTTTTCTTTTAAAGGTTTGGCTGTAGTGTTATCTTAGGAAAAGACCATTGGCATTGCTTGTGGGTGCTTTGAAATGACTAAGGGTCTGATAAATTCCTTACTATAGCACTGGGTAGCGTCTTAGAACTCCCAGTAAGAGCTTCTTATGATGGGCCACTACCCAGGGTCATGCGGGAGGCAAAGCCAGGTGGTGCTGGGCACGGGAAGTCTGTGTCCAGGCTCCCCAGATGCTGCAGCAAGTCAGGCCCAACAGGTTTCTTAAATCAGTTCCCAGCTTAGTGAGGGAGCCAGGCTATGAAGATGCCGCACCATACCAAAGAAACTGCTCATGAAGACAGGGCAGTGAAGAATCCATAGTCTAGCAGAGAGAAATGTGGTTCTGGTTGCTCCCCCTTTATTGGTTTTGTCAACCAGCCAGGCTAGTCAAAAGGCAACAGCGTTCAGGCAGCACAGCCAGAACAGACTACAAACCTCCACTGCCCAGGACAGAAAAGCTGCCAGGTCCCAGGCAAAGGGGTCTCCAATACGTGCACAATGAAACAAACGCCCTCCATACGTGACGCTCTTCTCAGTCCTGTCCATGCGCGCTTGCTTACCACTCATGCTCAGTTCCCAGATCTCCCTTCAGGCCTCTACATAGACTCCCGGGCTATGGCAACAGGCCCACAGATCTATTCCCAGACCCATCAGGGTAATGTCCATGGGGACGAGGAGAACCAGGGCGTTCGCTAGATGCCTAGGAGAAACTCAAACCAGATGTTTAGAACTATACTACATTTGGGAGGAACAGAGAGGGAGAAAAGACATCATACTCTGTGGAAACAACCAGGTGGGCAGCTCTGCCAAAAGGCCTGTGGGCATGGAGTTCCTTTTCTTAAAGCCTGGGACTCTTCTCTTACCCTTAGACACAGCAAGGAAACTTGACCCTCAACAAGGAAATTTGTCCTGGTCCCTCTCTCCGTCCCTGGGCTGGCAGCCAGGCAGTAGTAGCTTCAAGGTAGGGCTCAGAGAATTTCAGGAAGGTCTTCTCATTCACTCTGGGCATTTGAATGTGTCTAGCATTTGGAAGCCTGTAAAACACTCTGTTTGTGCTTTGCACAGCAATCTGAGGGTCCAGGAAGGTCTCAGTGAGCTCTCTTTTTGTCAAAATTACAAAGATTCCAGGCTGCAGAATGGAACCATAAAGGTCTTCTGCTTATACCTTCCCTGGGTCCTTGTCTGGGTTCTTTCTACTAAAAGCACCCAGAAATCTCGTGCAGGCGGTCTGCCCTCTCACTTCCCCTCAGTGTCTTTTATTGCCTCTATTGTCTTCACTCTTTCTCCCAAAATGATCTATTCTCTTTTTTGTGGATATCCTTATTGTTTTCTGGGGAAGAAGTATGCATCTACTTCCTGAGGTCAGCAATCTTGCCCTGGAAATATTTTCAATGTCCAAACACTTGTACAGAAAGGTTTATAGCAACATTATTTATAATACCCCCAATGTAGAAACTAGCCAAAATTCATCATCTCATTAATAGATAAAGAAAATACAGTACATTCATACAATGAAATATTAGTTAACAATAAAAGGGAATTAGGTACTGATTAATGCCACAACCTACAGCATTAAGCTAAATGAAATTAGCCATAGACAAACAGTCACATTGTATACTATTCTGCTTGTATAAACTGCAGAGAATAGACTTGTCCATGGTGACAGAAACTAAATTAGTGGTTGCCAGTGTCTAGTATGGCATGACCACAAATGCTACATGTCTCATTTGAGGATGATAAAAGTGTTTGGAATTAGGTAGTGGGAATGGAATTGAGTAGTTTCCTAGCTTTGTAAAGGTACTAAAGCCCACTGAATTGTATATTTTTAAAAGGGGAACTTTTACAGTGTGTGAATTATCACTCAATAAAAATTGAATTACTGTGATGGGCAAATATTTATTTTTTGACTTAGTAGTGACCCATTCTACGTCCACAATGGGTACATAAGATATTCTTACAGTCAACTGATACCTGGATGAAGAGAAGATTGAATGACTAAAAGTTCTGAGGGTGCTTCAGAACAATCCAACCTGATAGTCTATCTTTGTTTGCTTATTATTTTTGCAAACCTCTTATTTCTGTACACTTTTTTTTTCTTTAGCAAATACCACTAACTGTAAGGACATAGCAGTTATGTGACTGCCAACTGCTGTGCCTGCCTAAAGAAACACGAGCTATGTAAATTAATCTACCCTTTCAATGTGCAGTTTTTCAGGCTTTAATCTCAGTTTCTCAAGATACTCCCCACTGTTGTAGTTAGGGCCTTGCCTTTGTGGCGGTCTTTAAAATTGCATGGATTCAATCAATGAGGTTAATGATGTTTAACAACAGGAACCTGTAAATACAGGAGGTTGAAGTTGTCAGTTTACTGATATAATCTCGCATGGGTAAGCAATTGAAGTCTCCTGCAGTTAGCCTTGCAGAACAATCTCTGTTAAAAAGAAAAAAAAAAAACCCAATTCTTAACTTTTTCCCCCAGTTTTCAGGCACAAATATGCCAAGTGCAATGACTTTATTTCATCTGCTTTAGGAACTCAGGAAATTTTTCAAATGATGACTAAGATGAAAACAAAATAAATAAAAGCAAGATATGAGGTCAGGCTGTGGCAAAAGGTGCTATTTTAAATACTGAGTGATAAAATTTGTATGGGAGCAATTTACTGTTTTACTCTAGGCTTATTAAACCCAAGCAACTCAGCTTATTGCACAAAAAAAAACCACACTGCCTTCAGATATAAAGATACCGGAATCGTTTTCAAGATGTAAATAAGCTGAATCATCTAAGAAGCAACTGCCTCGTTGCCAAGAGCTGCACTTCTTTCCATCAAAGGTCTTTTTTAATTTGCTCATGACAAGCACCTGAAGTATATTTTAAATTACTGTTATATTTTCTTTCTAGTTTATTGATAAGGGTTTCATATCCTTTCACTCCTATCAATTTTTATCGAACATGGAAAAGCATTTCAGGGAGATGAGCAAACTGCTCAAACGATAGTCATCTATTGAGATGGCCAGACCTTCCTAGCCAAGCACGTCCCTGTAGTATGGTGTGATTTCAGATAATTCCATTTCGTATTCAGAAACCAAGCTGGCCTCATATCTGTGTTATAGAATTCAAATTTGCATGTATGCAATTTAGTAAAAGAAAAGAAACAGTTTTCATTGTTAAGATATGTTCCAGCAAGAAATTATGAAAAATAAAATAACCTATACTGTGAAGTGAACATTTTAAAGAACAACTGAGCCCTTCACCCCCATTCAATTTCTTTCCTTCTCATTAATTTTAGCTACCATTTATCTAACTGTTATTTAGAATGCTCAGTAGAAAATATCCTAAAATCAAACAATTTTTATAAACTTGTTTGATTCTTTCTATTTCTCCTATTGCAAAGGAGGAGGAAAGAAACATTTTTATCTTGAATCTTTTCTGGTAATTATAATATTTGTCAGGAAAGAAGTTAAATGATCAAAATAAGTGGAAGTAAATATTTGTTAAAATATTTATTTAATTATATGGTGTCATCGTGGGGTAATCAAAAGTCAATGACTTAACAGCAAAGTGACACAATTATAGGAGGGACTTCACCTTAAAAATGCAATCAGTGTAACCTAATTCTTTGTACCCTCAATGAATTCCAAATAATAATAAATAAATAAATAAATGAAATAGCTAAAAGTAGAATTGAAATGTTCCTAATACAAAGAAATGTTAAATGTCTGAGGAGATGGGTACCCTAACTACCCTGATTTAATTAATTCATACTGTATGTCTGTATCTAAGCATTGCATGGTGCATACATATTATGCAATCATAATATCTAACGAGAAGAAAATAAAATCTAAAATAAGAAAAAGGTCAATGGCTTAAAAATCCTGCAATCTTTATTATCTATGTATTCAAGAAAATTTTATATAATCTTTTTTGAACCTTGATATCCTCACCTTGAACAAGTAAGTACTAAATTCCAGGGATAGGATAACCACGGTTAAGAAATAAGGGGAAAAATTTTCCTATAGTACCTGACACAGTATTTTTTTAGCAACTGTCACGCCCTTTCTCCACTTCCTCCTTCCCTTCCTCCCCTCTCTCCTTCCCCTCTCCTTCTCTCCTATTTTTTTCTGATTTTAGTGATCTAATTTTATTACCTCATATATGTATATTCAAGTTTTTCCATATCAATCTTTGTAATACCTAGTGAAATATGTACCCAATTGGATGTTTTCAATTAGATGTTGAACTCAACAATGATTTGCAATAGATTTGATTTTAAACTATACATTTTATAAGATTCTATCATATAGTGTACTCAAGATAGGTTTTTTTTTCCCTCACACCATCTCTGTAACCCTTTACAAAAAGAGCTTTTGTTTCCTTGTGAATTAAATGTCATTGGTTGATTAATCCTTATAAGAACACAGGATCTCTCTGTTTATGTTCATCATTTCACCATAAAATTTAAAACAATTATTGATATTAACAAACCTTTGATAGATTATCAGTGTTATTAAATAACAGAGAATGGATGATTTGATATGAAAAAAAAAATCCAACAATACCATTTATTCTGTACTGAAATGTCTGTACTGACAACTACCTTCTACTTATATAATGATTACATTTAGTTTAAGGTCATCTTGAAATTATTATTTGGGAAACTCAAGCCTCTTGGAATCTGGCACATTAAGGGATAATCTATTTTCACAAGATCCTAAGAAAGTTTCTCCCACTTTAGATGAAAGAATCTGGTGTACAAAGTTGGAGAAGAGAGGGCATCACTCTCAGGAGATAATTCCTTTACAAAAACACACATGGTTTCCTGCTAACAAGATGTTTTTGTTGACTTTATTTGAGAAACAAGATTTTACTGCTGAATTCCTAATCAACATGCCTTATACGTTTTAACTTTATAGTGAATGTAGAAAGGGTCAAGACAGACAGATAGGTTAGACTGAATTCTATATTTTCATGTTACAAGTGTGCATCACTATCTATTTGCATAGATAACAATAACAACATTTCAAGCCATTCTAACCAAAAGCAAGCAGTTCTCAGATTTGGAGTGTCTTGTTTTGCTTTTAATTTACATTTAGAGTACATCTAGCTGGGAAGTAGTAGTCACTTCAATAAGTAGAACAGGGAAACTGTTTATGTCTGAAATTGTACGTGATGGAATTATTGTGTCTTTTGGGGATGCTGGCATAAGCAGGTTTAATAAAGTGACTCAATTTTAAATCTATTCGAATTTAATGAAAACTTAATTGTCCAGAGTGATACTTGAGGCTTTAATTAGAGGCTAATTTCAGGTCACTGAATAATTTTCCTTATATCAGGGCATCTCCAACAGGATGGAATGAGGATATGTGGTAATGATGACTTTGGTTTTCATACGGGTTAAGAGGTTTTTCTCCATGTTCACCAAGGAGAGAGGAGCAGGAACTCTGTCTTTCAAGAAATGATACTTTGGTGGACCTCCTGCCCTGCGTACAGAACTGTATGCCATGTGGGTTGATAAAAAGGAAGAACTCTGTTCTTTCCTGTGTGGATTAAGGACAAATCAAGACAAGATATAACTGCAGACAATTAAACGACGAAACCAATAGGATTTGTAAATTACTACAAAGTGTAAAGTAATAGTGAAAAAGTACATCAGTGAGAGTTAACTTCAATCCTGAATTGTGAAACCAGCTCTAATAACCATACAGATAAGCTGAAGTGCTTACAGATGCTCAAATGTGTCTTTCAACTCTCAGATCTTTTGCCCAGACTGACCTTCCTTGTGCCCTATTCATTTGTTATTTCAAGTATTTTAAAGCTTTTCAAAATATCTAAATATCATCTTTCTTTATATCTCCTCTGAATTATTTGCATGTATATTTCCTTTATTGGTTGCATGTATTGCTTGTATGTGTTTCCTTTATTGTTTGCATGTTTATTTCCTTTATTGGTTTCCTAATATTTCCTTTAATGGGTTGCACCTAGGACTTACTATTATCATGTAAGTCTTCAGATAGTAGTTGATCACTCCGATTTGACCATGAGTCCCCGGAAAGCAAAGCTTTGCTGCATTCATTCTGAGCGTACTATCTAGTACACACTCTGAGATCTTATTCCTCTACCCAAACGCTAATATATCTAAACAAGAATTATCTTCTCCACATTCTCCCTTGGGGGGAGCTAATTTGATTCTGTGATTTTAAATAGCACCTCAAGATTCCTGCAATTATGTCTGCAACTCTGAGTGGCTTCCCTGGGATTTCACAGTTATCTGTGTACCTGACGTCTCTGCTTGGGACCATACAGTTGCCTCTAGCTCACATTTTGTAAATCCTTTTCCTTTTTCCCCTTCCCTGTATTCCTCAGTTAACTAATCGCTTTTAGCCACGTAATATTATCCTTTATATTCTCTCTTATTCTACACATAAAATTTATCATCAGTTCTCTGTAATTATACTTTCAGAATCCACCTCCTTGCTCATCATCTTTGGCGCCACCTAATGTCTTCTAACAACTTTCTCTCCTTTCAATCACTAAACCGCCCTTGCCCACTTCAGTAATTATGCCTAATGCTGTTCGATTAGAAGAACTCAAATGTGAATTTGGGGGAATGGGTAGTCCCTACTCTTCAGTCAAAGAGTCAAACTCTTGAGTTTGCTTTTCTCAGGACAGAGCGCCAAGCCCCCCAATTTATCCTGGACTCTGTTTTCATCCAGCTACTTTCTTATATATCACTTTGGTTCTTATTAGCACTTAAAATCTTATCATTTTGTATTTATTGATGTCAAATAATTAAATATTTATTATTTTATTATCTCTTAAAGCCATGAATATTATCGCGAACCATCGAGCTCCTATGGCCCTGGTCTTGATTAGCACGGGAAGGAACCAGGCAAGAGGCGGATTAGAAGTACAAGCTTGTGGAAGGCAGGCTAGCCCTTACTTTCCAGGTAGCCCTGAGCAACCTCCGCACCAGCCTTTTATTGAAAGGGAATGATACAGGTGAAGGGAGTAATTAACAATGACTACCTGCTGAGGGCTCGGGCTCTTCTTCCACAAGGAACTCCTGTGGAGGAATGGCCCAAGGTCCACGCCTCAGCTGCAGATCATCTTGCTCGGATGTCATCTGGCTCTTGGCGTCTCCTACAAATATGTATTAATCTTCCCAATATTTACCAAGCACCCACCACAAAGTTGAGTAATAGAATCCAAAAAAAGTATTTGCTCAAAAGATAGATACATTTAAAAAATAATCAGGAGAAATGTCATCTGGATAAAGAATATGGGTAAAATAAACTAGAATAAACATGGTATAACAAAGCTTCATGCAACCAAATAATTTTAATTTCAATCACAATGTTCCCTTGTCTTAAGGCAGTTGGGGTGCTATACATGTTCAATAATCAATTTTTGAGTAAGTGAAAGAATTTAGAAAGCAACCTTTTAAAGTAATTTTGAATGACATAAGAAATATTGAGATCTTCAAAGGTAAAGTAAAAAAAAAGAAGTCCTTTCTTTTCCATATACTGTGTGGATAGAGACTATTTTCTGCAAAAATTCTGTTAAATATATTCACTGTCTCAAAATGCAAAGAAAAAAAGGGGTAAAAACAGGACTCTTGGGGGTCACTGTATAAGATAATGTAATCAAAGTAATGAGGAGCCTGAAATAACCTAAAAATCAAGAGTACAATAATAAATTTACTCACCATCAAGTGACTTTCACAGATGGGAATAAAAGGAAAACATATTTCATGCTTTGATCCGTAAGTAACAAAAAGAAAGGCAAAAATTGTAAAAAAGTCTAAAATATACATGTGGTTATACAAAGTTCTATAAGTATTGGTTTTCTGTCATTTCGCTGGATGCCTTTTTAAACATAAAACTTTACAACACTGGCGTTTATTTCTTCTCAAACCTTGTACTTTAGGCTAACTTTCCTAGCCCTACTTTGTGATGACAGAAAAGGCTTCTAGAAGTTTTAGAGAATTCACAACGGAGAAAACAAGCAAGTGAACAGAGTGAGGAGGAAAACAATCACCTCTCATCTGGGTTTAACTTTCAAGTGATAAGTAGCTCTCAAGCTATTTGAGAAAGAATGAAAGAAAGAAATTTTAGACAATTAAACATACCTCCACTCCGGTAAGGGTAATAAATCACCTTCGAGAAATATAAATAGACAATCCTGATTTTAGTTACAGCCTTTAAAAATAACAGAAGATGTTTAATCCTGATTAAGCTATGCATATTTTAGAACCATATTCAGTGACTATTTCAAAAGGCAAGGCAAATCTTCTCAAAAGTGGAAGGCATTATGTTTAGTGGTGTTTATGTAACGGGATGCTATGGGAAATACTTAGAAACTTTTTTTTTTAATCTGCCCCAACACCAGATAACAATACAGTGACATGATTTTTTTTTAATTTGGGTAACAGATGGGACTCTTAGCCTCATTTCTGTCTATTGTTAACAAGGTGTGTAACATTTCTTTGTAAAGTGAGGGTCATACGATAAGAAAGGGTTTATTAAGGTAATTAATAAATATATAATAGTAACCTGTTTCATGGGATCCCAGTAGGAGGACCTGGGATTATTTTTTCCTTTGAATAGCAGATTCTTCCCTTCATTTGAAAAATCACTGTTTTCAAATGTTTAATAGAATAGCATTTTCTTATAATGAAGGAATTTAAATTTAAACACTGGAATTCTGTTTCAACTTTCAAAGTGCCGTGAGTTTTCCTGCTGTTAAATGTATTTTTTAACTGCCCAATAAAAATAATATATATTTATTTTATATAGTATATCGCTTTAGTGGGGGTGTGCGTGTGTGTGTGTGTGTGTGTGTAGTGGAATAGCCAGATTGTACTAATTAACGTATGTGTATATTAACTCACATATTTATAATATTTTATAGAGAACACTTAAAATTATACTCAACACTTACAAAAATATGGCATGTCGCTATCAAATAGCCATCATGTTGTTCAGTAGATACCTTGAACTTGCTCCTCTTAACTGTGATTTTGTGTCCTTGACCAGTATCTACCCACCTCCTCCACATGCCATAAAGCACCTCTAACCATCACTCTACTTTCTATTTCCATAAGATCAACTTTTTTTTAGATTCCACATAATCTAATGTGAGATCAGTGTAGCCTGTCCTGTGTCACTCAGCTAATGTCCTCCAAGTTTATCTACGTTGTTGCAGGTGACAGAATTTCCTATTTTTAAGGCTGAATATTTTTTCCAGTGTATATACCTGGGCATAGGTGGCCTATTTTCTTTATTCATTTATCCATTAATCAACTCCTAGGTTGATCTCACATCTTGGTAATGTATACAGTGTTACAAAGAGCCTGGAAGTACATTAACCTTCTTAGCAAGTTGATGTCATTTCTTTTGAATTACAGGATAATGTGGTTGTTCTGCTTTCTATTTTTTGAGGAACTTCCATACTATTTTCCATAAAGGTTGGATGCTACGCACTAGATTACATTCCCAGGAATAACGGGGAAGGGGTCCTTTCCCTGCATCCTTGCCAGTGTTTGCCTTTCATCTTTTGGTAATAGACATAGGTGATATTTCATTGTGAGAAATTCGCATTTTCTTGATGATTAATAATTTAAGCATCTTTTGTATACCTCTTTTGGGAAACATCTATCAGTTCTAGTCTATTTTTGATTGGGCTATTTGTTTTCTTGCTCTTGCGTTGTTGGAACTATTATGTAATTTGCATATTAACCCCTTGGCAGAGGTGTGGTTTATAAATATTTTCTTCCTTTCCTTAGGTTGCCTCTTCACCATGTTAATTGTTTCCTTTGCTGTGCAAAAGCTTACTCATTTGGTGTAATCCCATTTGACTATTTTTGTTTTCATGGTCTGAGCTTTGGGTCTCACAGCCAAAAATATCATTGTCCAAACCAATCTCAAAAAGCTTTTCGCCCTGCATCTTCTAGTCATTTACAATACCAGATTTTACATTCAAGTCTTTATCTATTTGAGTTGATTTTTTTGTATGTTGCATGATTAGGGTAAAATTTGATTCTTCTGAACTTGTTTGCCCCATTTCCCCCAACATGCTTTACTACAGACTATATTTTACCCATTGTGTGTTTTTGGCACCTTTGTTGAAAGTCAACTGAGTATAAATCAGTAGATTTCTCTCAGGGCACTGTTTTGTGACCTATTGTCTACCTCTGGGATGTTCAACCGACAGTGGCAGGCCACATACGTCCCAGGATGGCTATGAATGCAACCCAAAACAAAACTGTAAACATACTAAAAACACCATGAGATTTTTATGGTGATTTTTTTTTTCCTGTGGAACTGGATTGCATGGTTCTTGAAAATGAACTCTGTAGATGACAATTTTCTGTCTCAATGTCACAATAATTAAGAAAGTGCAGTGAAGGCTATGTTAACCAGTTTGATGAAAGTATTCCAAATTGTATGTAGAACCAGCACATTGTACCCCATAAATGCATTCATATATACAGCTATGATTGAATTAAAAAATAAGCATACATATACCCTTGGTATTTGTACACGTGCTGGCCTCAGTTTTACCAAGTATCCACTTCCAGGGCAAAGAGTTAAATTGACAGCAGCAGACATTACGTGTGCTCATGGCGACTTAGAGAGACAGGGCTTATTAGTAATGTTTGCTGCCATTACTGCAATATTAGATGTTTCATGTTATTTGTAAGCTAAGTAAGCATTCTTGTTTGATTGGTAAGGGTATTTCCACACACTTTTCACACTGTGCGGCCTCACACTTTACCCACAGAGCTTTGTAGTCATCCTCACCATTGTTCTGCATTTCCTGCTGAGGTCTAAAACTTGCCTTCTATTTTCATGTCCATTAATATTCATAATAATTATTAAATATAATCCATTATATTTTTAATCCCAGCATGGCTTCTGTAACATCTTAAAAGAAAACAGAGACCCCCCCAAAAAAAATTATAGATGAAGGAAGTTGTTCAATAAAAGTAGACGGATGACTACTTTTTTGTTGAGTCAAATAGTAAGACAGTCTGCTTAATTTGTAAGATTTGTAAGGAATTAATGCAAATTTTCAAAGACTATAATTTGAAAAGGCATTAGATGCAATAACATGCAGCTAAATTCAATGCATAGGAAAGATTATGTCATAGGACAACATAGCGGAACTAGAAAAAAGTCTATCTTGTCAACAAAATTTTTAAGTTACAACACAGATGTATTCCAATGTAAAAGTGAGCTACATGATAGCATAGTTAATACTAAAATCAAAACTATATGCTGATGGTGAGTTTTTTACATTAAACAATGTCTGGAAAGGATGACATATGTACCTTGCCCTGAGAAAAAGGGGGATAGTTCTAAAATTAGTTGATCTCACCAGACTACACCCAGGTGAATTAAAGAAACGGGAAAACCTGTCAAAGGAAGTTTGGAGAGCAGCACTGCTAATTTTGAATTTCAAGCTTTTGTGGTGGATGGCATCACCAACGCTAGAAATGTGGCTTAGCTTAACATTTTCCTTAGCGATACTGATGATGAATGCAGTGTCATTGAAGAAATGGTTTCTTCAGTGCCATTCAGTAAAGACACAACTAAATCAAGAGATTGATATGAAGCAATAAAAAACAGGTTAAAATGATCTTCATTGTCCATTGTAAACATATCTGATATAGTTGCTGACAGTGCCCTGGTGACAGTAGGTAACAGAAAGGGACTTATAAAATTAATAGAAGATAATGCAATTGCCACCAAAACCTCATGTTTGATGAAGTATCATTGCATAGTATAACAAGAAAATGTATGCATAAAGCTTTACAATGTGATAACAGCATGCAAATTGTAATTAAGACTGTGAATTTCATAAGGGCCAAGGGATTGAATCATCACCAGTTCAACAATGTCTGAAAAGTACTGATGCTGATTATGGAGACAACATTTACTTAAGTAAGACAGCTAAGTCAAGGTCAAAAATTGAAAAGGCTTTATGACTTGCAACCTGTTATAAAGTCATTTATGGTATCAAAAACCAAATCTGTGCCAGATCTTGATAACTGACTTACAGATTTAACATTTTTAGTAGATATAACTTCTCATTTAAATGAGTTAAACATGTGTTTTCAAGGTGAAAACCGACTTATCAACATACTGCTTGGAACCATAAATATCATTCCAAATAAAAATAAATTATTGCAAGCTCAAATTGAGGCAAACAATTTTATGCATTTTGACACATTGACTGTACATTGTCCTATGAATAGTGAGTGAAAAATATTCGGCCTTGCTTTTCAATTTGATACAAGAATTTGAAAACAGATTTCAAGATTCTAGGAAAATAATCAATGTTTTGGTGAATTTGTGACTCATTTTCATTTACCTCTTTTCAAATAGAATGCATAGAGCTCCAAGTACTAGACTTTAATAAAAGTCTTGTCTTCCCAGAGACAAATATTTCTCACTTCACAATCATGCCTTACTAGCATTATCACTTTTAGACTGAACCTATATTTGTGAGAAACTATTTTTAAGAATGAAGCACATTAGGAGGAAGTGGAGAACCAAAACATCTAATGAGAACCTGGAAAACTGATTGAGAATTACAGCTATGTCCATTGAAACAGATGCTGATGCATTAGTTTCTCAAATACCATGTCAAGTATCCCACCAATTTTATGTTGGCCACTTTTTTTTTTTACTCTTATAATAAATATATTTTTAAAAAGAAAAGATGTTTTGTTACTTAGGTACATTTTCTGAATTAGTCATCACATAGTTGGGACCTCAGCAATAAAGCGAAAGAACTGAAGCCAAGAGTTACAACATATAGAAATATGAAGAATTCTTCATGTTGACATACATCTCTAATTTTAATATGATAGCATGTGAACTTAGGAAACAGTGAACCAGAGCTTCAATCAGATGCATTTTTTAATACTATGTTTTAAGAATCAACGAATCACATTAGTTTTTCAGCTTAGGGTACCATAGTCTATCTTACCAAAAATGTTACATACTTATATAAAGTAAATAAATATCATCTTACATTCCCAGGGGGCCTGGGGCTGGGTTTGAATCTGCCACCCCTGGTACATGGGGCCGGTGCCCTACTCCTTTGAGCCAAAGGCACCAACCTAAATATCTTTTTATATCCTCTCAATTATTGAGACGTTTGTAAGCCAAACATCATGATAAAAGATAAAATAAAAACCGCCGATTTCAAGATGTATCTACCCTAATGTTAGAATCAAGTAAGTGTCAGGTGATTACAATTCATTAACATCAGTGTCTCTAGGACAAGAATCCCCAACTCATGTGATTTTTTGTTTTGTTTTGTTTTGTTTTTCTCTTAGTCATTTGGACCCAAATTACCTCCTTTCCTTTATCACACCAAGGCTTTCAAATTCAGTTCTCCTTGAACATCATTTCTAACCCTATAAAAGTTGTGGTGCCCTAACTATTTGCCCTGACTCTAGGTTAGAATGAAGTAACAGGTGTCTTTATTTATCACTGTGCTCAACTATCAGAATTTCAGCATCGAAGAGACCTAAGAGAGATGTTTGTTCAGTGAAAAATTCACCAACACTATACAAATGTTATTGTGCATGTTCACCTGTGTGTGCAGTAGTTGTTTTAAATTATCTATCCTATAATAACCTGGCCTTAATAAAAATGATTTACCAGCCGACAATTATAATTAGTAAGAAATCCAAACCATTTTTCATGGACAACTCGTGCCCATGTCATTTTTCTCTGCCTCCCTATAAAGAATTTAATCACATCCCTCTCCCCCCCTTTTCTTCTTTCATTGTATAAAAACATTGTTTGAAAATCTCAAGGCACTACCCTACTTGGAGATATTTCCTCTAAGCCTGAAATGCTCTTGTATTTTCATAGCTGATTGTTCAGTATTCACCTCTCAGCTTAAAAGCTGACATCCTGAGAGAAGCCGTGCAGAGCACTTATCTTAAAGTAGACATCAAAACATTCTCCAGTCACTCTCGCCCACGGCTTCAGTTTTTCTCTTGAGTAATGATCTTTATGTTCCACAATGACCTTGCTTATTTTCTGTTATTTAGTGCCTTTTTCTACCAATTACAATGTAAGGTTTTTAGAAGGCAAATTTCTTATTCTTCGCTATGAAGTAAATTCTCAGTGCATGTGTGTGTGTGTGTGTTGAATCAACAACAAAGAACTATGTATGTGCTGGCCTGAGATGGCATTGGAGGACTCTGGCTCCTTCATTCACTTGCTTCTTAAACAAAGAATGGGTGGTTTATCCCAGGATACCTCCAAGTCAGTGTTGTATTCCCTATGCTTGTTGCAAGAATGTTTATTATCACTGTACTAAAGGAATCACTCTAATCTCCCTTTATCCTGAACATGTTTGGTTAGCTGCTGTGCTACTCATAGAAAAAATGATCGAGAAAACTGCCCCCCTCACCACTTGGTTTATTGCCTTCCAAGTCAGTTATATTTTTCATTTTAAATCTGAGAGATAATCAATACACTGGGATATATTCCAGGTATGTTTTTAAGACAGCAAACTGTAAACGCCAGATGGCCTAGACTTGAAAAAAATAAAGTGTGTGTGTGTAGGGGATTGGTCAGTGTATTTCAATGATATCCCTGAGAAAAGCCAGAAAGATGATTTTTAAAGCTGAGAATGTAGATTTTTCAGTAGGAGCATTCTAAACACAGGTCGTTGCTGTCTTTTCCAAAAGGGTTGAAGAGTTTTATCAAATATTATTCACTATTTTTGCAGTAATTGTATCTTACCCATTTACTGTGGTTGATTCCACTGGGCTTGCCAACTACAAGGGAATAATTTTGAACAAAAGTACAGTAAATTACTATAAGATACATGTCAAAGTTGTTTTGAAAAAAGGTACTTATTATTTTCAGGAAACAAATTATACAGTGAGAGAACTGGATTAATTTTCTACAGGAAATATGAAGTTGTTTTAGTTACTTTCTCAGACATTTCCCAAATAATGAAATTTATTTAAAAAAAAAACATTTATCATATAATGTACTATCCTTATCAAACTCCCAGATTTTTTGTGACCTATGGTCTATTTGCATCATTATATTATTCCTTTCATTTGTTCCTTCTCTAATGTTTATTATGAAACTACTAAATACCAGGTGCCAGGTACACACCTCCAGTGATGGCTCAAGTCCCCGCCGTACACCAGTTCCTTTTCACCAGTTTCCTTTCCAGCTGGCTTTTAAGAGCATTCATTAAATCCCAGGCATTTTTTGTAGTTTTTTACCTGTGAGATGGATGGATAGTATTATTAATATCATTTCCCATTTGAAAGACAAGAATACTAAGCCTCAGAGCATGTCGAGCACCGCCCCCCATCACCAAGATGGTACGTGCTGAAAACGAGTTCATGATTGCGAATCCACGAGTTTTTGCCTGTGCGGTGTGTTTAGCTGCCAGGCTGTTTTGTCCTTTCGTCGTAGACTCTTCCACCACGAAGTTTATCCTGTTCATTTGCTTTCTTGCCCTTTTAATCAAATGTCATACTTTTATGTTTTTAATTATAAAAATAACAACTTACAGGAAATTTCAAACAGGGAGAAAACACCCATACTGACACCAAGTTAAAACTGCGATTTTCTCTTCTCCTATGATGGTATAAACAGTTGTGATCAGAGTTCATCAGGAAGTCTAAGTCCTGATTTCCTCACGTACATTTTATTATTTTTTTTCATAATGTTACATAGAATTCATAATTATTATTTTTAGAGACTGAATGTATTATTGATATATGATTATACATTTAACACCCTCATTGATGGATGTTTTATCCCTTTGATGGGGGAAAGAACATATGATTTTATCACATAAAAAAGCACTTTGGTCTTTTGATTCAAATTAAATTAAACATATGAAGTTATTTGACATATTTATGATAGATGATAGCTACTCTTTCATGCACTGTGATCTGTCTTTAAAGATGTACTGTAACTATTCTACCTTTCAACTGTCACTGTAATAGGCTTAAAGGGAGCAGGAAAGGTGGGAACCGTCTCTTCGGTTTCACAAGCTCCTAATCCAGTAGGGGGCGACAGAAATCCAAACCAGTGTAAAAATATGGGACTAGAGTTAGATTGTATAATGCAGTGTCTAATCTAGCAATGAGCTGGTGAATACAGATAGGTCAAAAAGGACTGGTGGGCAAATTGGCAGAGGAAGGTAATGAACTAAGAAGAAAAATATGAACTATATGTTTACAATACAGTTAAAATTATTCTAAAATATGTAACAGATGAAAATATCCTGAACAATAAGCATACTAACCTTGACTATAATGATAAACTTGTATTCATTATACTTGAAAAGATTCCTTTAGAAATGCAATTTTAAAAACTCTATAAATGGAAGTACAAAATTTTAATTTTTCTACATGATAAAATGACTTCACTTATTGTCTTCCTATTTGCTGTTTTATAATTCCTGTATAAATATAAAAACCCCCAAATCTTAATTTTCTATTTTATCTTAAATTCTAGATAAGAACAATATGCCTAATATTATCATTCAAAAAGAACACTGTTGCTGATTACTCAAAGGGGGAATTTCCAATATTTTACAAATTTACCCAAGAAGGGGCAAGAAACTGCTGAACTAACTGCTTCATCTAAGACAAGATCAAATATGAACTTTCAAAAAATTATCCATCATAATTTGAGCAAGTCACTTAAAAGTGAACATGGAATCAACCGTTTGATAACATTTCTAGTTTTTAGATTGGCTTCAAGTCAGGATCAAATAATTAACTTGATTACAAATTCACCTCTGAATACTGTGCACATGGTCTTCTTTGGAAAGGTAAAAAGAAAACCCAACCCTAAATTGTAAGAAAGGAGAATATATAGGAAGACAAAGAAAAGATTGCTAAAATGAAATATGTACCTCCCACAGAGCGCTCTAGGAAATAAAGAAAAACTTCAGCATGTGCGGGAGGTTGCTAGATGATTATGGACTCAATTTCTTTTTCTTCAGCTAACACCTAAACAAACTTGACCAGAAATTCATTTTTAAACATATCATTTTATAGCACCATACAAATGTTTTGAAAGGCTGCCTGTTTTTCAATATATAACATTCCTTAGACTATTCAGATTGCTAGATTTCATAAAAACTTCTTTTGTGTACCTATAACATAGGTTGATGTTACCGTTTCTTATTCAAATTCTCAGGGAATGATAACTATGTATTAAATGCAATTTTAATACTTTGATTTATGAAGCAGCTGGAAGTGGCAATCTGTAATAAATTAATCAATTGTGAATTATGAAATTATTAATACATCTTGACTTAAGAATCTGAGGGGAGAGGGAGATTGGGTGGAGGGAGAGTAATTGGTGGGACCACCCCTATGGTGCATCTTATAAGGGTACATGTGACATTTACTAGATGTAGAATATAAATGTTTTAACATAATAACTAAGAAAATGCCATGAAGGCTATGTTGACCAGTCTGATGAAAGCATTTCAAAT
>CAUYQV010006997.1:0-10693 GCA_963574575.1 Galagoides demidoff
CCTCAGAATTATCTCTCTCATGCCCTTTTTATGCTTAATTTTCTTTCATTAGATCAGGAAGGCCATTAGGCTGCAGATCGCTTTTGGCATCCCCATCCTGGCTCCTTCCCCTTGGGTAAGTGGAAGGACCCCCTCACAAGACAGTGATTTGACCCCGACCCAGTGCTCGTTTGGGGATGATAGCATATTTGTGATTTTCCGGAGACCTTGGATGGACCCCACTGGCTTTCAGAGAGGCTCATCAAGGCAATGGGGGTTCCCTTGCCATGACCCCAGTCACCTGATTCCCTCTCTCAAGAAAATGAAGTTCAAGGATCCCGCTCCCCCTTGCTGACACCCTGCAACAAAGGGACCCTCCCGACTATCTCAGAGAACCTGATCAGCACCGCTACTGACCTGGGGACAAGGGAAACGGATGACCTCTCAGGCACAGGACCTACTCCAGAGGCAGGGAACAGTGCCCACGCCTGATCACCATTTTGTGGCTATGTTAGCACTGCTAACGTTGCAGGTTGTCCTGGTGGAGGGAAACTCTATTGGGCTTATTTCCCTGATCCCCCTCTTCTTTGCCCTGTTGCCAGGGGTGATCCTAATGTGCCAGTCTTTGTCAATAACACCCCTTCATTTGGACCCCCTGACAGAGAGCCCACTGTTACTCAGTGGATCCTCTATAATTATACCGAGTCCACTGAGCGAGTTTCTCTGTGTATGACTCATCAGGTGAATCACACAGACTGTTTGCAGCTAGCCATGGAACTGTGCAAGATTTTAGGCCACCCAATGGGCATGTTCCCTCCAGCTCCAATCCAATACTTCCTTTTTCTGAGAGGAACATGACATTTTACGGGTTTCCACTGCTGCAAGCCATCACAGGGGAGTATCTTCCCCAGCCTCTTTACCTCCCTGCCCATTGCTAGGGCACAAACATTCTTTGATGACTTCCGTGGAGAGCTTATTCTTATACCCCTGGAGCTATCCACAGGATTTTTGTCACTTCTGTTTCTCTGTATGATTGATCCTGTCCCTTTTGACTGTTGTGAATAAAGCCAGGTCCCCTTCTTTGTTGCTCTCAGTGGTGGGGCAACTCCTCCAATTGGGAGGGTTCCCCAGGGACTGGACTATGACAATTTTGTCTACCCTTGGAGGTCAGTTGCAAACAGGCCTTTGGTGAGCTGCTACTGCCTCTGGTCCAATAACCTTCACACATCCCACTGTGGAGGAAAAGACTAATAAGCAAACCTTATATCTCCAGGCATGTGCAAAACACCTCTATTTTTTTTGACAGATCCTTTAAACATTACCATGAAGCCTCACATTTTTCCAGAGAAAGGCTCTGTGGTTACAGAGTATGAGTATGTTGTCACTTGTACTAATTGTAACTTAACCCAGCAGTACCAGGATATTGTTTTGCCACAGCAACCCCCTTTTCTTATGATTCCAGTACATGTGAATGGCACTTGGTATGCTGATCCTGCATATCAAGATTTGTAGCTATTAGTTGAGCAGTTTAAACACCCTAACATTTTGGGGGGCATATTAATTGCTGGAATTATTGCCATTGTACCTACTGTGGGCCCAGCTGCTACTGCCTCAGTAGCTCTTACTCAATCCATACAGGCTGCTCATTATATAAATGCTCTACCTAAAAATGTTTCAACTTCTTTAGGCATTCAGGAAAAGATAGATCACAAAATTGAGGAAAAACTTAATGCTCTTGAGGAGGTGGTCCTGCTTCTAGGACAATAAGTCGAAGCGCTTAAGGGCCATCTTCCTCTACACTGTCTTGCAGAGTTTGAATGGATTTGTGTTACTACTTATACGTATAATGTTACTATGTGGAGTTGGGATCGTGTCCAGGGCCACTTGCAGGGCATTTGGACCTCTAATACTTTTTCAGTAGATATTGCTGCTTTGCATTCGCATATTCAGTCTATTCAAAATGCCCATTTACAGATATTGTCACCACAAGAGATGACCACAGCTATAAAGCAGTTTCGTACGAACTTTATACCATCACATGGTATTATGTGATATGCCCTTATTGAATTGGGGATAATGGTTTAGATTTTGATGTGTGTGCTTCTTGCAGCACTCAGGAGAGCCTTCACAGCAATCCAAGAATTAAAGCCCAATCTTCACTGCACACACTTAGAAAGAAAAAGAGGGGGAGCTGTTGGGAGCCACCCTCCTGGGAGGCAATGACCCCTAGTTTTGAGAAACTGCATTTGAGTCAAGGACTAAATGCAACCTGGCCCCAGTGGTTTCCTATTATGGCTGGTTCCTGAACCAGATTAGAATGGAGCCACACCCTTTTGGTCAGCACAGATTGCTAAGAATGCTATTTTGCTCTTAGGCTGTTTTTAATCAAGTTATGCAATTATGACAAAATCATACCTTCAAGCTACTGTATACAAAAGCTGTGCAATAAAGCTGAGGTTGCCTTTCCTAGTGAGGAAAGGTCCTCCTGATCCCAGTATTTTCTGTCTCTCTTTTCCATCTCATACTGGTCTACTACTGGGTTTTCCCAATAACATTGCCAGGCAGGTTCCCAGCAGGCGCCTGCCACAACTCCAACTATTATTTTGTTTTAGCAGGCCCAGGCTGGGTTCGAACCCAACAGCCCTGGTGCATGTGGCTGGTGCCCTACCTACTGAGCTACGGGTGCAATCTCAAAACACTTTTCAATAACTTAAAATCTTAAAATCATATTATATTTCATAAAAATCTAAGTCTTTGTGAAATAGAACACTTCACCTATTTAAAATTTTTTTATAAATCAGTCTTTTCTCTATCAAAAATTAAAATCTTTGCCTTTTAAAATCTTCTAATCGTGAAATTGGCGAAATAAATAAGTTTATAGCAAGCTATAATCCTGTTGTATAAAAAATAGCTATTAAATGAAAAACATTTAATAGAGTAGTGCCACCACGATTTTGGCGCAATAACATGTGCTTTAGTTCCCGTGTCACTTGAGCCCTGGGCACTGCTCACTAAGGAACAGAGCACACAGGCCTAATATATCATGTCACGTTACGGGCAGTGTGGGGAAAAATCAAGGGGTATGTTGGTAACCTGGGCACTGGTGCTGGCAAAGGAGAATTAGTAAGGGCTTTCAGTAATTATGGTCCTATGGACTGTATGGATGGTGAGAACTCCTCCAGCATTTGCCTTTGTGGAAGGCAAAGATCCTAGAGATGCAGAAGATGCAGGATGGGAAGGTAATATGTGGTTCCTGAGTGAGGGTTGAACTACAACAGGCATGCCAGGGCCATCACGTTTTGATAGACCACCTGCCCGACATCCCTTTGATCCTAATGATAGATGCTATGAGTGTGCTGAATAGGGACAGTGTGCTCTTGATTGTCATTGCTACAGCCAGAGAAGGAGAAGCAGGTCAAGGTCTAGATCACCTTCTCCATCCAGAGGAATAGGATAGTCTTACTCTCCCAGCAGAAGCAGGGGACAGAGGTCAAGATCAGCATCTCCTCCACCGTCTAGATCTGTGTCTCTTTGTAGATCAAGATGAGCTTCACTCAGACTAAAAGATCTACGTTTGGTTCTATAAAAAGATGGAGGTATTTCCAACTCCATTCAAGGTCAAGATCTAGGTCCCTTTCCCAACCAAGAAGACACCAATCAATGTCCAGATTTCTATCTACAAAAAGAAGTCTTTCCCCATCAGTAAGTCTGCCCAAAAGTGCAAATTCTGAAAGAATGGACTGAATGTCTCAAGTTAACCCGTTAGGGAAGAGTTATTTTGTTTACATTAGTATAAGTGATTTGCGATATCTATAAACTGTAACCTAGAAAGGATATTTTAACCATCTAATCAAAAAGATCTGTATTATTACTCTGGAAATTCATAGAAGTAACATAATACAAATTTGTTTAATGTATTAACATCCTATGAGGGGTTTTATTTGGCACATTTAAGTTGAATGTTTCTAACTAGTGAAGGAGCTGAGGAAATTTCACCCCCAAATATGATTCCTTCATAATATAAATTATATTTTCAGTGAAAAGGCCATTTTTTTGTTAGAAAGCACCAGCCTCTCCTCTATAAACTTTGAGAAATCATTCTTCTGGTTCCTTCCATGTGCATGGTGTTTGTAAATAAACCTATCTCTTATTAATCTACTATAACTGTGAGTTGATCTTTTTAGCGAACAAAACCTAGGGGAAAAGAGCAAGTTTCCCTGGGACTCCCCTTCACTAGGAACAAAAATTAAATAAAAATAACATACAAAAAAGAGAGAGAGAGAGAGAAAACCCCAGGTGACTAACACTACACCTTGTTGAGATCATCAGACTCAGTACACAGACAGTGAAATATAATATGACAAATAAATTAATGCACTATGATTTGTCCTTAATTAAAAAAAGACTAAAAAACTCCCCCCAAACTATAAAATGATATATAGTAGTCAAATAGGCTCCAATTTGGTTTTTCTGTCTGCTTCATGGTCCTAACACAACATGTTACATTTTCATATTTAAAACATTTAAATTTCAAGGAAAGTTCTGTAAAATTAACATTTAAACTAATAAAAAAGAAAACTAGGGCTGCACCTCTGGCTTAAAGGTGTAGGGCACTGGCCCCATATATCAGAAGTGGGGAGTTCAAACCCAGCCTGGGCCAAAAACTGCAAAATAAAAGAAAACTACAAAAGCCTTAAACTACAACAAAGTTTACTCAGCTCACTAGCACAAGTACTTCTAAATAAACAAGCGATGCTGAATTTCCTATAAGCTACACTAGAGAATATCTACACAATATTAAAGACTATCTGCTAGATCTATGTCAATACCTCAGAACAAACTGAAACCTAAATCAAATTGTCCCAGTGAATAATATGGTTGCAACAGGGCCTCACAAGTGGCCGCAAACCTAATAAATTTCCAAAAATATTCACTTAAATTACTCAAAACTTCAAATCAATTCTATAAAAACTCTTAAAATAAATATGATCTTAAGAACTGTACTAAAACTATAAATACAAATGTTAATGCACTCGGAATGCAAACCTTAGCCTCAAAACGCAAAACTTCTGAATATTTGTAAATAACTAAGAAATAATTTCTTTCTCTCATCCTATGCCTGTCAATGCCTCTGCTTACTTCTTTTCACTAAAGTAACTTTTAAAAATAGCTTCTAGATCCTTCATTCTAGATGGACTCACCAAGGCCAAGATACTTACAAGGCCTCCAGCAAATGACCTTTGATCTCCATGGGTCACACCTTACCACCTCCAGAACTTGATTCAGACTGTAGGAGTAGACAAAGTTTCATAAGGTTCTAAATTGTAATTATCCTAAAATAACTGGCCAGAATTTCCCTGCTATAGACTTAACTTAAACTTACTGTTCCTCTGCACATTTTTTCTAAAATTATTTGCAAGGGGTGGTGCCTGTGGCTCAAATGAGTAAGATGCCAGCCCCTTATGCCAGAGGTGGTAGGTTCAAACCCAGCCCCAGCCAAAAACTGCACATACACACAAAAAAAGTTTAAAAAGTATTTTCAAGATAATTAAGGATTAAAAAAGCAAAGACCTACTAAACTATCAATTCTAAAACCCAACCAAATGTAAAAATTCCCTATGCTCCATGTTTATTATAAGACTCCTAAGGAATGAAATCCTGGTCTAGCAAGGCCACTGATAAGGAAAAAAGGAAATATAGAAAATTACTTTATCCTTTGTCCCCTGTATAATTAAACAAAGTTATTACTCCCAAATTTAAAGCCCTGATGATTACTACCAATGGGCAGCTGAAGACAAAACTGGTAAAATAGTAGTATACACCTTCAAGCCCTACATATTTACACTAACTTCTCAAACTACATCCATTAAATTTATGAAACACCCATATTTACAAGTCAAACATATTAATTTGACTCTCTAAACTCACAAAACTGAAGAGACTCCTTGTTCTACCCATGAAAGGGCAGCTCAACCCATGTTTACCAACATGTGAAGCCCCTGGATAAAAATTTAACTCAATTACAAAATACTCTTACTGAAGAATTAAAACAATTATAATTGTCTATAAACTGTGACCTAGAAAGGATATTTCAAACATCTAATCAAAATAGATCTGGATTATGACTCTGGAAATTCATACAACTAAGATAATATAAATTTCTTGAATGTATTAACATCCTATGGTGAACAATCCATTGAAATGTGCCAAATAAAAAGTTTCTAACTAGAATAAAAAAAAAGTTAAATAAAATAACGTTATACCAAAAAAAAAAAAAGAGAGAGAGAGAGAGAGACAGAGAGAGAAAGGCCCAGATGACCACCAATTACTATACCTCATGGAGATAATCAAACCCAGTGCACTGAGAATGAAATTTATTTTAACAAATAAATTAATGGCAGTAGGATTTGTGTTTAATAAAAACAATTAAGACCAGAAAACTGCCCCCAAAGTATAAAATGATATATATATACTAGTCAAATTTGATCGAATTTTTTTTTCTGGTTGCTTCATAGTCCTAAGCCAACATGTTATGTTTTCTTATGTAAAATCTTTAAATTTCAGGGTAAGTACTATAGTGTTCACATTAAAACTAATAAAAAAGAAAACTACATAAACCGTAAACTTCAACAAAGTTTACTGAACTCACTAGCCCAAGTACTCCTAAATAACCAAGCAGTGCTAAATTTCCTATAGGCTGCTCTAGAGAAAATCTATATAATACTAAACACTATCTACTAGATCAGTGGTTCTCATCCTTCCAAATGTCATGGCCCTTTAACACATTTCCTTTGGGTCGTGACCCACAGGTTAAGAACCGCTGTGCTAGACCTATGTGAATACCTCCTAACAAACTGAAACCTAAATAAAATTTCCCAGTAGGCTTGGTGCCCATAGCACAGTGGTTATGGCGCCAGCAACTTACGCCAAAGGTGGCAGATTTGAACCCAGCCTGGCTCAGCTAACTAACAATTGCAACTGCAACAAAAATTAGCCAGGCATTGTGGCAGGCACCTGTAGTCCCAGCTACTTGGGAGGCTGAGGCAAGAGGATCCCCTAAGTCCGAGAGGTTGAGGTTGCTGTGAGCTGTGACACCTGTGATGCCATGGCACTCTACAGAGGGAGGACAACATAGTGAGACTCTGTCTCAAAAAAAAAATCTTTGAATTTGTAGTTACATTAGAAACCTGGTTTACTTCCCCTGTATGAATACAACTAGCTTCTTCTTCCCCTTTTATTTAAATACACAGTCCAGTATTTACCAACACTCTACCACTTATGCAGTCTCTCTCTCTTCCCATTCACTCTCTCTATCCAATCTTCCTGGAAAGTTAGGATTCTTTCAACCCTATCTTTTCCATATGCACCTTTGTCAGAAATTGGTAAAAGCCTTCTGTAGAGGCCAGAGGAAGGCTGCATTTTCTGGGTCTTAATACTCCACCTGAGCAAATGTCAGCCTTCTCTAGGCACTTTGAGACTCTTTTCAACTCGGGTATTTTCAGTGTCATTCTTCCTAGCCCTCATTCAAACCAGGTCAGGATTTGCATGCAAACACCCAGACATAAAGTCTAGGAATGGGAAAGGAGAGAGAAGGGAGGAGAAGAGTAGAGCCACTGGTGGGAGGAGGGGGGCGTTTGCTGGGATCTCATCTAATGTGTACAATGTCAGGCCGTATTTCAAAATATCTAAGAGTAGGGGGCAGAGCCAAGATGGTGGACTATAGCCAGCTTTTTACAGAGGCTTCCATCCAGAAGGGGGCTTAAAGGACAGAAGTTTAGTAAGGGAGCTGATAGTTTGGAGTGGAGCCAAGAGAGAAGATTGAAGAACACACTTCAACCTTCCTGAGGTGAGCTGCAACCCCAAAAATACAACCAAAAGGTACAAAATCCACCACCAAGCAGACGGGAGTCCCCTCCCTCACAACAAGGGCTCGCAGTTTACTCCAAACTTCTTCCTACTCTATCCCACGGGAAAGACCCCCTAAAAACTGGACATTCTACCCCTGCTGGCATGCCACAGCACCTTCCTGCCAGGCATAAAACTGTAAAACTGTATAAAACTGTATATATTCTCCACCTGCGATATTGAACTCTGAGGAGTCCCCACCCACCCACGCCGAGGTCTGGAGGTTTGTTACCTATGGAGTCCAGATTCTTGGGCATCTCCTTGAGAGAAGTGGAGGGGGAAAGGGCTGGTGGTGCTCTGTGCTGACTGTGGCACACGAGTGAGGGGAAGAAAGTTGGTTTGGAGGAAGCCAATACACCAACAGTGGCATCCTGAGCTGCAAACTGACACCATTACAGATAGGCAAGTCCCATCTCTCTGGGCAACCAGAGGTTACAGACAGCAGCCACAAGTGGAACACAGAACCGACTTGGTGACTTTTGTAAGTAAAGAGACAATTAGCACCAGCCCTTAGGGGAATACAGCTGAGACAAAGGCAGTGGGAGGGGACAGGCTAGAATTGACACCAGAGTGTAAACCCTAATTGCTTGCTGCCCAGAGCTGAATACAGCCTGTTACTAGCCAAGACAGAAGTCTAATTTAAAAATGCAATTCTGGCCGATTTTGGCAGGCACAAATCACGGGAGCAGTTGCCTGCTGGTGTGAATAGAGTCACAGACCCTGGGAATTACTAGTGACTGGGTCCAAGGTGGGGAAGGAGCAATTTACCTTCCCAAATTAACTCATTGGCTGGGTGGGTTCCTTTGCCCTCACGGAACACTAGAGCAAGTTACATCTGAGCTGCAAGCAGACCCCACTTATCTACCTGCTGGAGACATTTGAACTCTTCCACATGAAGCTGATGCTGACTGGGACAACTGATTTGGACCCCTTAAACTGGGCAGACCACCCAGGGACTATTCCAAGGGGCACCCTGGGCATATGGTTGAGGGAAGGTTTGATCTTCCTTGCCCGATTGTTGTGTATGGGGGGCGGGGCGATTTAATTGCTGCTATTTCTCCACAGCTGAGACTTCAACCAAGAGAAACTGAATCACTAGGGTAAGACAGAGACCACCTGAAAATAAGACAGAGCCACTTAGCCCCATCATACCAAGCAGGTCCCCAGTCTCTCAGGCCATAACACCATATGGGTCCTTGCAAACCTCAAGGGTAAAAGTCAAACAGGGTAAAATAATCATGGGGCAGAATCAGTGGGAAAGCTCTGGTAATACGAAACCAGAGTAGAACAACCCCCCCCCCAAGAAAGGATGTGGCTGGTAATATGAATAACCAGAGTAGGTCAACCCCCCAAGAAAGGATGTGGCAGATGAAATGGAAGATCCCCTACATAAACAGATAGCTGGGATGTCTGAAATTGAATTCAGAATTTGGATTGCAAATAAGATTATTAGAATAGAGGCAAAGATAGAAATAGAAATTCAAGGAGCATTCCAAAAGTTCATTCAAGAATTCAAAGACAAAACCACCAAAGATTTTGAAACATTAAGGCAAGAGATTACAGCCCTCAAAGATCTGAAAAATACAGTAGAATCTCTTGGTAACAGAGTGCAAGAGGAAGAAGAAAGGATCTCAGACATAGAAGACAAAACTTCTGAATATGTCCAAACGTCCAAGGAGAATCAGAAATGGAAAGCAAAAATGGATCATTCCATCAGAGAGCTCTGGAATAATTCAAAGAAAACTAATATTTGCCTCATAGGAATCCCTGAAGGTGACGAAGTTGCTTTACAAAACACAGAGGCTCTTCTGTATGAAATTATGGAAGAGAACTTACCAGCTATGTCAAGAGATCCTGAAATTCAGATTGCAGACAGCTTCAGAACCCCTGTATGACTCAACCCAAATAAGACATCCCCCAGACACATCATAATTAACTTCACTAAAGTTAATATGAAAGAGAAAATCCTGAAAGATGTGAGATGTAAGAAAACCATAACCTACAAGGGGAAGAATATTAGAATAACTGCAGATCTTTCTGCTGAAAATTTTCAGGCAAGAAGAGGGTGGTCATCGACATTTAATCTATTAAAACAAAATAACTTTCAGCCAGGATCCTGTATCTGGCTAAACTGAGTTTCATTTATGATGGAGAAATTAAATATTTTAATGACATCCATGTGTTGAAGAAATTTGCCGTAACTAAACCAACTCTCCAGGTTATTCTCAGACCTATTCTCCATAATGACCAGCAGTAAACTAACTCAGAAACTATTGATCAAACTCCAACTTCTACAGTGGTGAAAGGATTAAAAACATCCACTGGACTTGTGAACAACTTGATACCTAAAATTTTATCAGGCTTATCAATAATTTCAATCAATGTGAATGGCTTAAATTGTCCTCTGAAGAGACACAGATTGGCTGATTGGATACAGAAACTCAGACCAGACATCTGTTGTATACAAGAATCTCACTTTACTTTAAAAGACAAATATAGACTCAGAGTGAAGGGATGGTCATCTATATTCCAGGCTAGTGGAAAGCAGAAAAAAGCAGGTGTTGCAATTTTATTCACAGATACAATAGGTTTTAAACCAACAAAAGTCACCAAAGATAAAGATGGCTACTTTATATTTGTTAAGGGCAATACTCAATATGATGAGATGTCAATTATCAATATCTATGCACCCAACCAGAATGCACCTCAGTTTATAAAAGAGACTCTAACTGGCATGAGCAACTTGATCTCTCCCAGCTCCATCATAGTAGAAGATTTTAACACTCCTTTGGCAGTGTTGGATAGATCC
>CAUYQV010006999.1:0-14434 GCA_963574575.1 Galagoides demidoff
CCATGATTAACTGATGCCCTCTTAGTATCCTGGAGACTTTCCAAAGAAGTCAGTTCAGAACACTATGGAGTCAGCATAGTCAGGACACTGAGTGACAGAAATCCACGGACAAGAGAAGCAGGTGGACCAAAGCTGGGAACCGGGGAACAAATGCCAGGGAAAGGTCTGTGAGGGGCCCCCTCGCTGGTGAGGAGGAGACGCACCTGCCTCTCAGGCGTGTTCTGTCTGCTTACACACTTCCGTATGATCTAGAAAATAAAATTTTGCTAATTGCCTGCCATCCTGATTCCTTTTTGCACTGGCTCCACTGCCGGGGTTTCCTCTTCTTGTGCCAGCCGAGTCACAGTGCTTTTCCAGTTCTGAGGACCCCTTGCTAGTGGCACCCCAAGAAAGCCAGACCTGGGGGTGGGGTCTTCACAGCCCTCAACAGCAAGGGAGGGAGCAAGGAAGGTTGCTTGCTTGAATGCTATCACGAAATTCAAAACACCTCATAATTAAATTTCATATTTTAGATGCTGTTGAAGACCTATGGATATGAATACTTGGTAAACGGCAAAGTAAATCAAACTAGTAAATTGTAAGCCTTAAGATGTCAAGTCAAATAGGGCCAGACATCTGGCAATTAATGTCTCCGGAAAACAGGCTATAAAGATAGATTATTGTGAAATCTTGGGAGTTCCCCAAAACTATCTTTGAATAGTTTTTCTTAAACAAAATGCTGCACTTTAATTTCTAAAGCATTAGATTTTAAGAACAAATATTATTAGAAAGACTATGTCCAAAATACAATGTAATTTCTCTGCAGCCCACTGGCTGCCCTCCTTCACCTTGAGGAGGGTTCTTAATCATGGGTGCTCTGAGGGTCCAATAAGCTGTTGGGCTTTGCCCCATAAAAAAATGACATCAATGAACAATGTCCCTCTCCTCCACTCCCCCCCCCCATGCCACACAAACACATTTCTCTTCAAATATGAAATTTCACACATTTCAGGGGATTAGTGACTTCAGGACAGGGGGCCTCAGCCAATGGGACGAACTGTGTGTACAATAGGAAGCAAACATACCTTTATTCTAGTTTTATGTAGATCACATCTAATGTCAAGCAATTGAAAAATACTTAGCGCTTAATCTGAAGATTGGAATCACATTTAATTGCCCACAGAGAGCTGAACTTTATTTTACTAATTCTAGGAAGAAGTATCTCACTTCAGAGGACCAAAATGTTTATTAGAGGTTTGTTAGATATGGCTCTTAACTGTGCCATGGAGGCATTCTTGTGGGCATAAGTAACAATTAGAATTAGTGTCTTTTCTTTTTTTTTTTGAGACAGAGTCTTAAGCTGTCACCCTGGGTAGAGTGCTGTGGAGTCACAGCTCACAGCAACCTCCAATTCCTGGGCTTAGGTAATTCTCTTGCCTCAGCCTCCTGAGTAGCTGGGACTACAGGCGCCTGCCACAAGGCCCAGCTATTTTTTATTGCAGTTTGTCAGGCTGGTTTTGAACCTGCCACCCTCAGTATATAGGACTGACACCCTACTCACCGAGCCACAGGCACGGCCCAGAAATAGTGTCTTTTCATTGCCAGTATAATAGTCAAATCATAGGAAAAATTACTGTTATTTTCATACTCAAGTATAATTTTGAATATTCTTTAGGTCTCATTTTTGTCACCAGAAACTAAGCACAGTTATAACAATATAATAATATATTTTAGGCAGCCAGTCTTTGATCCAAGCCTCACACTATACAGTGCTGTGACCAGCTTATTAGTTCATAGTTGCACACCGAGACAAGAAAGAAACTCAGGTAAAACTGTGTTTCTCTGATGAACTTAGCCTTGGCCAGCTCTTCCTCTGCTTTGGAATTTCCTGTTGGATAAAACAGCTAGTTTTATCCTTCTTCTGTCCCCGTTGTCCTTTCTGACATACATGTGCATGCAGAGGTCGGAAAGGCGTGAGGTTGTGTGTGTGTCTGTTAAAGGCAGTTTCTCTCCCAGAGCCTCAGTCAAGTGGCCTGAGCCACAGACCCAGGCGCCCTGGTCTCACCACCAGGCCGGCCCCAGGCGCAGCACAGAAGCCTTGGCGCCTCCTGGGCTGTGACTCACCAGCAGCACCGCCCGGTGTCTTCATCAGGTTTTCCTATTTCACTTGGACTCAGATTCACTTTAAGTTTCTTTCAAGAGGGGGAAGTTTTTAATGGCAACTAACTCTGCCAAAGCGACTATCACAGTGAATTGAGCATTCTTAGTTTAAAATAAAGTGGAAAATAACTCATTCCTGTGTCAAGAATGTCCTGTCCAATAAATGTCAAAGATGACAGGGCCTATGCCGAGGGAGCCCAGTCACCAAGTCACACCTCTGCACGTGGCTGGTCAGACCCATGCTGTTCTCCTGCTTGCCTTTTTGTAATTAAAACCCGCTCTGTAAAAACAAACAACAACAACAAAAATCCTGTGTCAAACTTAGGCAGAATGCAGGCAGGCAGTAAGCTGAGGCATTTTATTTTGGATTCTGCCATCCAAGGAGTGTTGGCCATTCATCACTGATAGGAAGGAGCAGCCTCACGGAGAATAGGGATTATCAGAATCATGTCTTAAAATCTCTCAGCTTGAAGTATTTGAGTTACTGTGCGCTCAGTATGGGACTATGGGAATTCTTTGAGACCTGTGTTCCCAGGCATCCATCAGGATGTTTTCCCCAGAACTGCCTCCTGCTGCCCTGTCAGACTGAGTCTGAGATCTCAGCCTAGAGCTCTCACATGCATGGGGCATGGACCGCGTCTCCAGGCAGACTCCGGGAGCACCTGTCACAGCGCTAGTGAGTGTCAGCGTTGGCCCACATTTACTGACTACTTACTGTAGCACAATCCCACAGCCAGCACTTTTTATGTGTTTCCAGCTTTGCAAACTGGGAAGTAACAGATTAACTTCATCTGATACAGAGAAGTCCAGAGAGAGGAGGTGGAAACGTCTGCATTGGTTTAGCAGGTAGGAAATACGATAAGGACTCTTCCACCCTGTCTGGTTTTTTTCTTTCTGAAAAACACTGGAGGCAATGTCTGCCCAGGAGACACAGACCAATCCTTGGTGCTCCAAGTAGGCAACTCTGAGATCACAGATACCAAAAAACCCACATCCCGGGGAATAATTTCCTCAGTGGGCATATGGAATAAAACTCACTCTGTGTAGACAGACGACATCAACATAGCCTACCTCTACCTCTCCACATTCCTCACCTCAAGCCACCCTCACTGAAGACCAATGTCATATCAAGAAAAAGGAGATGAAAAATGCAAAAGAGAACTTAAGAGACAGAGTCAGAAGTTCCAAAAGATATTTACTCAGAGTGCCAGGAAGGAAGTAATAAAGAGAATGGAATAGAGAATGATAATTCTCCAAAATCAGTTTAGAAACATCATTCCTCAGTGTTAAGATTCATCATCAAATCCTAACTGATCTAAATAAAACAGATGCATCAGAGTCAAAATGAGCAGCACCAAATATAAAGAGAAGACTTTTAGAAGTCAGTCAGTGTGAAATATTCAGGAAGAAACAAGCTGATGCACATCAGAAAAATAGGTTAATGGTTGGACGGGAGAATAGGTCCATGAATGGGTAGATGTGGAATGGACAGATGATGTATGAATGGGTATGTGAATGGGTAGACACAGCTGAATAGATTTTGTCTGAATAGGTAGACATAGGAATGGACAGATGATGTACAAATGGATAGATGAATGGGTAGACAACACATGAATGGATAGATGATGTTCAATGGGTAAAGATGACACATGAATGGGTAGATGATGTTGAATGGATAGACGTGCCGCGACCCGTCAGGATCCTACGGCCCTGGTCTCGGTTAGCGCAGGAAGGAACCAGGCGAGAGGCGGATTAGAAGTACAAGCTTGTGGAAGGCAGGCTAGCCCTTACTTTCTGGGTAGCCCCAAGCAACCTCCGCACCAGCCTTTGATTGAGCCATAACAACACAGGTGAGGGGAGTAATTAACAATGACTACATGCTCAGGGCATGAGCTCTTCTACCACAAGGAACTGCTGTGGACAAACGGCCCGAGGTCCACGCCTCAGCTGCAGATCATCCTGCTCGGATGTCGTCTGGCTCTTGGCATCTCCCACATAGATGATGTGTAAATGGGTAAAGACACCACATGAATGGGTAGACTAATGAATGAATAGGTGATATATGAATGGATAGATGAAGTAAAAATGGGTAGATGATGCATGGATAGATGACCTAGGAATAGATATGTCTTCAGCAAAGCAAGCATACTAAATGTTAATGGTAAAATCTAGATGGTCAGTACATGGGTGTTGTGTAAAATTTATTCAATTTTATTGTATGTTTGTAAAATGTCAAACATACAATAATGCTGAATGTTTGAAGAAAATGTCAAGAGAGAAAAAACAGCAAGAATGAAAAGTAGATTACCCAGAAAGGAATGACAATTGTCAGCCTGATCTTTGTCATCTCAACAGCAGCAAGAAAGGACAAAAAGACAGTCACACGAAGCCTGCAGGCTACGTAAAGATAATACTTGACGATCAGTCATTCTACCCATAGTAAAACCATGTATAAAGAAGGAAGGTAGGGGCAGCACCTGTGGCTCAGTGAGTAGGGTGCCAGCCCTGTATACCGAGGGTAGTGGGTTCAAACCTGGCCCCAGCCAAACTGCAAAAAAAAAAGAGGAAGGTAACATTTTCAGTCAAAGAAAAACTGAGTTATAAGGAATTTATGAAGAATAGATTTCAGAAAGACGTAAAATGACTCTAAAAGTCAGGTATAAGATACCAAGAGCAAAAGAAATGCCAAATACGTGGGTAAGTTTAAATGTTAACTGAGTAAAAATTTAGGTCAAATGCCTTACATTTGGGGTTAAAAATAAGATTAGAATGAAGATATTAACAATGACATTTAAGACGGCAGGTGTACAATGTTGGTGTTACAACATTCTGAGGTCCTTTTATTATTCAAGAAAAGGATTAAATTATTACTTGACATCTGCACACTAACATTTCTGGAGAAAGATTTAATGACTAGAAACAGACTGTATAACTTGTGATGCTAAAAGGAAAAAAGTGGAATGAGGAGAAAATGATACTTAATCAAAAAGAGAACTAGAAAGGAAAAAGAAACAAAACAAACAGATAAAAAGCACAGATAAAGCATGACCAACAGAAAATGCCAAAATGATAATGGAATTGATCCATACCCAGGCTTCTTTTTGTAGGTCTCACAGTAGAAAGTGGTTTCTCTTCTTCCACCTTCTTCATTTCTTCTGCTGCAAACCATGCAATCCTTTGTTAATTTTTTTCATTTTGCATTATAAGATACAACTTCCTACTCAGCCTTTCCTCAGTGTCAGAAGACAATGATCTCCCCCTCTTTCTTGAATTTTTGTAGCTCACATTGCTCACAAGCTGTGATGAGATTTCTCCCATAAGAAAGGTGTGTCTGCACTTTTCTCCACTCTTCTTATCTAATGAGTAAAGGGTATAGCTGTTCACAACTGCGACTTCCATTCCCACCATCTGTAGGACCACCTTGTAAATCTGTAACATCCACAGTATTCATAATGTCTATCCACTCTTCCCATAAACTTTGTGTATTCTAACAGGCTATTTCTTCCTATAACCAGTGATCGATGTGTTTGAAGGCCAAAGAATGTACTGAGCATTGTCACTGCTTGTCATGGAACAAAAGCCATGTCATTTTCTTATGACATTGACAGGTACACAATTCATACTCCTAGAGTTTCTTCTTCTTCAGATCACTTGGAAAAGCCTTTCTAGAAGCCACAACTGTTCCTGTCTTATGTATTTTCATCTTATACAATTCCTGCACTCTGAACATCTTCTGACATCAGAGCAGAACAGTTAAATCATTATGTCCAACAAGGTCCAACATAGGATCAGAAAGTTTTTTTTTTAATATAGTAAAATTGATATGTATCTTGGAAGATTTACCAAGAAAAAAACAGAGACGTCACAAATAAACTGTATTAAAAACTATAAAGATATCATGTGTGTAGCATAGATTAAAAAGACAAAAGTATATGAACATATTTTTGCCAGTTTATAAAAACTAAGCAAGTGTTATGCCATAGAACAAGTCTCTACAAATTTCAAAGAATCTATAGCAAATATGCTACTTAAAATATAAATGAAATAAAAAACATTCTTTTAAAATGTATAAATTAACACACTAATTCAAGAAGAAATAGAAATCCTGACTTGTCCTCTATCAATTAAAGAAAATTAACCCATAATGACAAATTTTTATACACAAAGGGAAATACCAGGAGCAGATAATTTTAAATGTGATTTCTACTCAATATTTACAGAAGACACTTCAATTTTTACAAGCTCCTTCAGAGAATATAATAAGAGAAAACATTTATATCAAGACCAAAGACAGACCAAGAAAACAAAACTACAGGTCTATCATAAACATAAATTCCAAAAGTCTAAGTAAAATATTTGCAACCCAAATACAGAAATGTGTAGAAAACATATATTCATCTCAATATATACAGAATAAGAGTTAAATGATTTTTCAAATATTCAATAAAAACTCCTAATAAACTTAAAGAAAAAAAACTTTCTTAAACTACAACTAACAATGTACCTTTGGTGAAACAATGGCCTTTCAAATTGGAAGACAGACAAGGTTGTTGGCTATCACCACTTCTAATAGCCATTGTATTGTAGACCCTAGTTAGAACAGTGATGAAAAAGATAAATTTCTTGCATTTTATGTGTATTTAAAGGAAGAAACCAAATTGGCAACATTCAAAGGTGATAATACTTTAGTTAGAGAATCAAAAAATGTATGCAGAACCATTTTAATTAAAGGAAAATTTAATAAGGTTGCTGAGTGCAAAATCAATTTTTAAAAATCAAGTCAACAAGCTATTGGAAAATGAAACAAACCACTGTATTTAATAATTGATAAATTCTACTTATAATAACATACCAAATAATTAGGAATCAATCTAACAAAAATTTACAATGCTTTTACTGAAAATTATAAAATCTTATTGAGAATAAGGAAGAAGTCTCGCTTGTTGTTTATGATTGTTATGTAACAAACCACCAAACACAGGAATATAAAACAACAATTATTTTGTTATTTTATTTTGCTGGTGGATTTCATGGGTCAAGAATTTAGAAAAGGAAAAGTGGGGATGGCTTTTCCCCTACTCCACAACATCTAGAAGTGAGACTTGAGGGCCGGGAGACACCCTGCACTGGGACCACAGCCACCTGAGGACTTGCTCCAGTGCATAGCCAGCCTGTGGTGGGGCAGACTGAGAGTCAGGGGTGCGTGGGACCAGGCTTCCCCAGGCTTCCCTGAAGCCTGATAGCTTCATGGTAGGATACCGTGTACATTGATTAGAAGGCTTGATTTTAGAAAACCATCCATCTCTCCATATTGATTTATGAATTCAGTATAATTTAAATCAAAATTACAATGAGTATTATGTGTACAGATGTGTAACTCCATAAACTGATTCTGATAATAAATAGAGGCACAAAGAGCCAAGATACTCTTGAGAACAAAAAGGAAGGTGGAAAGACTTGGTCTATGGAATGGGAAAGCCAGAAAGGCTACAGGAAACGTGACAACTGGAATAATCCCGGGAAATAACAAGTAATCCAAAGGACACAAATGAGGGCCCAGGAAGAAAACTGGGACTACACAGACATTTGATTTCTAGTGGGAAACCACACGACACTTCAGGTTACTGGAAGAAAGAGCTTAACTTTTTAATAAATGATGTTTAGAAAACAGCTATCCATATAAACAGGTTAAAAATAGGACCCCATAAGTCACACCATACCACAAACTAATGCAAGGAGAATTAAATATCTATTAAATTCAAAACTATAAATATTTTGGAAAACAATGTATGGTATTTTAGAAGATAATTTTTTTAAGAAATAAAAGATCTCAAAAGATGTCTTTGTGACCACCATTATGTTTGGTAGAAATGGTAGAATTTCTCAAGGTCAAAATACCCATAAAAAGGGCTGATAAAATTTATTACATTAAAATCAAGAATAGTTGCTCACAAGACACTCTAAGAAAGCAATAAGTAATCCATAGAGTATAAAAAGATATTTCCAACTTGTACGAACAAAGGACTTCCATTGAAAATATTTAAAGAATTTCTACAAATCACTAATTGAAAAACAGACCAATAGACACATAAAGACACAAATGACTTGAAAAAAGCACTTCAAAAGGGGAAATTGAAATGTCCAGCAAACATTTGAAATGACTTTCACTTCACTTAGTAATCAAAAAATACAAAATAAAGACATGATAAGATATTTCACTGTTATCTGGTTAGTAAAAATTAAGACAACTGACCATACTAAGTATTGGCAAGAATATGTAGCAATGGAGACTCTAACTACTGACAGAAAATAAATTTTTAGCACACTTTTAAAATATGAAACTACATAGGAAAGTTGAACATGCATACGACTTATGAGCAGGAATTCTTACGTATTTTACCATGAGACATGCATGAGGATATTCAAGTATCAGTGTTTAAGCAAAAAAAAAAAAAAAAAAAAAAAAAGAAGCAACCCACAAATGTCTAGTAATAGTACAGTTATATTTGTAAAATTATTGTATAGCAATGAAAATGAACAAACTGTATCTATATTCACTTGTGCATGATACCAATGTAACGTGATTGAAAAAAAAGCTTCCAGAAGAATGTAAACAGTAGAGCTCTATTTACATAAAGTTCAGAACCAACACATTGTTTAGGTGTGTACATGTGTCACAGCTGTGAACAGAAGGCAGGAGTGATTCACTCAATGTTCAAGCTAGTCTTAACTTTGACAGAAGGAAGAAAGAAACTGTATTAAAGGGTTGCGGCATTAGGAAGGTTGAGAACCACTGCTATAGAAGTACTTACACAGGGTAAGTCCTGTGTAGAGAAACAGGAATTTTAAAAGGACTGTTGTATTTTCTAAGAAAGTGGGTAAATGTTCATGTTACTACTCTTCTTCAAATTGTACAAATGTCTTACATACACTCTTTCACGCATGATACATTTCACAATAAAAATTTTTGTATTATTTATGTATCACATTAATTACATAAACTATAATCCTGTGGCCACACAGAATAGACATCAAACAGTTAAACAGCAAAATTTGTTTCCATAGTTAGAGAGACATTTCAAAGTACAGCCAGGGAATCTACTTCAGTCAGTGATTTCAAAAAAGTGGGAGAGAAGTTTCCAGATGGGAGAAATTTCAGCAAAAATATTATTTTTATATGTTTTTTAAAAGCAGAGGCTATGTAAAAACCCTGCCATTCCTGAGCATGTGCACAGCTCAGGGACAGGGCCCAGACACAGTGGAGGGTCTGTGGAGGGTCTAAAAGCCTCGTGGTGACAGAGCGCGGCCTCCTTTTATATCCCAGCCTTACAGGAATCTGCCCTATGTAAGCAAATTAGAAACAGCAGCTGTATTCACTGTAGAAATACAGCTAGTGATGACACTTCAAAAGTATGAATTCTAAGCAGCTGCAGCAGTAACAGTGAGAATTGCCACCATTAGGACATGCAGCTCATTGCAAGGATGCACTGTCCAGATGGGTTGCAGAGCACCGTGGACCCTGACGATCAGAGCACACACAGAATACAATGATGAAAAGGAGGGTGGTTTGAACAAAAGCCAGGCACAGACTGATCCCTCAGCCTCACCTGCCTAGAGACTCTGATGGCTCAGGGATGGGGAACTGGGAACAACACCAGATCCATCACTGCGTGTCAGTGTTTCCTGGTTAAGTACATTTTCTCATAAGCACATTTTGACTGTCTCACAAGCTGCAGGGCTCATTCCACTCATTCCAAGGCTTCAGTCATTCTTAAACCCTTTTGTTAGATTCATAAATTTCCAAGTAAAGAACCTCCTTCAATGATTTCTATAGAACAGCAGTTCTCAATCTGTGGTTGTGACCCCTTTGGGGTTGAACCACCCTTTCAGAGGGGTCACCTAAGACCATCCTGCATATAAGATATTTACATTACAATTCATAATAGTAGCAAAATTACAGTTATGAAGTAGCAACAAAAATAATTTTTTGGTTGGGGGTCATCACAACATGAGGAATTATATTAAAGGGTTGCAGCTTTAGGAAGGTTGAGAACCACTGCTATAGAAGTACTTACACAGGGTAAGTCCTGTATGTCACCCTGAGGGATGTAATTCGAATTCCAGTTGCCTATGACAAATAAGCAGCTGCCTTCCATACTGCACAGTGCCAATTCAAACTTCTTTCTACCTGGTGGGAGATGTACATTTCTACCTTAATAATTTTTTCTTTTTAAAATAGCCTCTGTCCCCAGGTAACTAATTACCTTTGATTTGCTGTTCTTTCTGCTCTTCTACTCACAGCCACTAAAATCTGACAAGCTTGAAATTTTGAAAGTGATCCAACTTTTTAACTCAGCCCTAGATTTTTTTAGAGAAACAGGAACGTCCAGATGTAGATCATTTATTTAAATGACAAATCATTCTTTTAAACTGACATGCAGCCAATTTACAATTATGTTTGGTGATGGGGACTGGCGGACCTGGCATAACTTAATCGCACTGATGATCAGGAAAGCTGCTTGCTTTCTCCTTTATCAATCTTTCATCAGTGTTACTAGCCAGTATCTGAAAGAGCTGGCTCAAGTTTCATCTTTTTATTTTTGTGGTTGTTGCAGTTTTTGGCTGGGGCCGGGTTTGAACCTGCCACCTCCGGTATATGGGGCCAGCACCCTACTCCTTGAGCCACAGGTGCCGCCAGGTTCATCTTTGTATTTATCATTCCTCTAGTAAGAGGATTAATGAGTCGCCAGAGACAGGGAAGGGCAAATAGGGAGAGGAGCTCCAAGGAAAATAAATCTCATAATCCCTTAACCAGATAATCACCCAAGTCAATAAAGTTGAGCATGCTTTCTCCTTGGTTTTCAGGTTAATTTGGAAGCTGCATATTTTCACCACAGACACGAACACCTGTGGTCACCAGATGTCCCACACCACCACTCCTGTCAATATTGTCTGTTAACATGTCCCCCATTTTTCTATCTTCTCACCTTCCTTTGTATTCTTTTTCTCTTTTCCTGTCCACCCCCTGCTAGCCCTCTTTTTTCCAGGGCCTCTTTTTTCTTAATTCCTTCCTACAGCACAAAACATATAAGCTCCACAGGAATAAGAACGGGCCCCAAAGATCAGATGAGGGCCCTCAGGAACAGAGAGCCTCTCCCAGACCCATCTCCCTCCTCCAGGAGATGGCATCTCACTCCCACACCCCTCCTGGTCCTAGGGCAGAGAGCTGACACCTTCCACACACCCTACATGCCAGGCCCAGCATCCGTCCCCCCTTGGTCCTGCCTTCTGCTAAATGCAGTATTGGCTTACTATACATATTTTACAGAGCCTTCAAAGGGATTATGTTTGGTTCTACTAAATAGCAGAGGCAAGGTAGAGATGGAAGTTTTTAGTGTTTCTTCCACAAAATTCTACCAGGCACAAGACACACCACACATTTTTTAAAATTTCAGAATATTATGGGGGACAATCATTTTGATTATATAATTTGCTTTTGTATATTTGGAGTCAGAGTTATAAGTGTGCCCTTCACCGAGAAAGTGTGTAATATTCCCACACAATGTATCCACGGGGTGGAAATTTACCCATCCCCATCTCCCTGTCCCCAACTCATATTTCACTGACCTTTGCTTCCCTGTGAGCAGAGGTCCTGATCAACCAGTTTCAATTTAGTGCTGAGCACACGTGGTGTTTCTTTTTCGATTCCTGTGATACCTCACTCAGGAGAATGGTCTCCAGTTCCATCCAGGTTGTTACAAAAGACACTAGATCATCACCTTCTTTATAGCTGAGTAGTTCTCCATGGTGTATTTATACCACGTTTTATTAATCTAGTCATGTGTTGATGGGCACTTGGGTTGTTTCCACATCTTTGCCATTGTGAATTGTGCTGCTATAAACATTCCAGCGCAAATGTCTTTTTAATAAAATGGTTTTTCTCCTCTTTGGGTAAATACCAAGTAGAGGAACCGCAGGATCAAAAGGTAGGTCTCCTTTCAGTGCTTTGAGGAACCTGCACACCGCTTCCCGTGGAGGCTGAGCTCATCTGTGGGCTCCACCCACTGTGTATGAGTGTTCCTTTCTCTCCACACCCACACCAGATCCTCTACTGTGTTGTCACTAATTTGTGATCTATAATTTGGTCACTGTATTGTGCTTTCCAAGTTAATTCCCACTTAATAGAAGGAATTTAAAATTACAGAACATTAAAATTTTAGTTATGAAACTAAACAGAAGGGAATTATAGTTTGAAGATTTTAAGATACTGAAATCAAGCTGGTTTTACTTAAAATACTTCAAGGAAATTTCAAACAAACATAAAGATCAAAAATTGTGTGTATTTACTTCTGGTTAATAATGGCAACTTGTATGATCTCTTTTCCCTCCAAAAATCCTACTAGAATGACAGCAAAGAGGTTATTTTTTAGTCATAAATCCACAGGGCCAAAGGAATAAAGCAGCAACAAAACTCTAGATGCTAAAAAGCAAACAAACAAAGGTAACAGACGGAGCAGGGCCATGAAGCCCACAGCAGCAGGGAAGGACAAGCACCACCCAGACTGAAGACGTTCTTGTTGACCTGCATGAGACCCCCCTTATCTGCAGTTGCCTTTCTGGGGTTTTAATTACCCACGGTCAACTGTTGTTCAAAAATGTTCAATAGGAAATTCCAAAAATAAACACTCCACAAGTTTTAGACTGTGCTCCTTCTCACCGTATGGTTGACAGTCAGTGTGAGCAGGTGGTGGAGAGTCAGTATGAGCCTCTGCAGCCCTCTTTTCACATCTGCCTTCCAGAACCTGAACTATTTCTTCCAATAAGGTATTGCAATATCCTTTTCTAGGGTATCTGAATATCCCAAGAAAAAAAGGCTCAGATACATGGACACTGGCTCTGCTCCAGTAAGGTCACCCTGATCTTTGCCCACAGTCGGCCCCAGGAAGGTACAGAGCTGCGTCAACACTGTAGTGACTGCTCTGAAACCTGGTCAGAAAGGCAGGACTCTCCAACTTTCAGGAGCACACCCAGTACAAAAAGGAAAAGGGCCAAATAAACAAACATCCAAATCTCACATTAGGGTAAAAACAATGCAGTAAAAGAAAATTTCATAACAGGAATATTTCTCCTGTAATAGCCAGAGGCAAGATCCAACCTACATGTAAGAACTCCTGGATGCTGAAAGGTAGGTCCTCCCAACCAGCCCCCACCCTGTGTCCCCAGGGACCAAACAGTTCAGGCTTGCCACACGGAAACCCTTCATCTCTGAAGTGGACCCTCCTCTTCTCCCTCAATGGTCAGAATGTTAACTGTGACTCAGCTAAAATGGGTCGTTGCCACGCTGCTTGAGGTCTAATGCCCTGGAGGGAGTAAACCCAGCCCTTTGCTCAGACTCTGCCTTCTGCTTTCTATAACACACAGGTGGGCAGAGCAGCTTAGAGACCCCAGCTCCACTGTGACGCCACACTCCAGCTCATCTCCAGAGACATCTCTGGGAAACTGCTTTCCCACTGTGCACACAGCACCTCCTTGAGAAGGCCACCCAGGTTGACTGGTGCTGATGCAGCTGTCACAGCTGCACACAAGACGCTGGGGACTGAGGCAGAGGGGACCGCGGTGGCCTCACACTGTCATCACATTGTAGACCAGCCTCCCTCAGAAATAGCATGAAATTGCACGTAATAGCAAAGCCTCTCGCAGTGAATGCCACCCTGGAAACACAGGCATATCTTGGTGACAACAAAGATAGATGTGAGACCACAAAGCCCCTCTCTTGGCTGGAGCTTGAGAGCAGCTCATCCCCTGGACCTCCCCACCCTCGCAGGGCACACAGTTAGAAACAGGCGTTTCCAGAGCATCAAATCCACGCATCCCACCCTTGTTAGAACACCCAGCTGGGCCCAACTAGCTAGATGTCTGTGACTCAGGAAACCAGAACAAGAGCACCCGTGGAGCCAAAAGAGAACAGAGAAGCCCTGGCACACCCGACCTTGCCAGTCGCCTGAGATCTACAGCTTTTAGCTTTGCCATGAGTCTACACAGCTTGCCTTGATAGGAAAAACTTGTGGACATAAACAATGAATTTTCCTATGGCAGAAATATTTTGTTCACATCAGAGAATATTTTTAAACCTTTCAAAATTAAGAAATTTTGTAGATGGTCTGCATCCCTATAAAAGAAGTTAGAAAGTTTGGCAATGGTGAGTTTGCTTGCCGGCACGGCCATGGCTGTCAGGGAGCAGTGTCTACCCACATGAGAACACATGTTCCAGGTCACCACTGCACTGCCCAGTTCC
>CAUYQV010007000.1:0-35871 GCA_963574575.1 Galagoides demidoff
TGTGGTCCCAGCTACTTGGGAGGCGGAGGCAGGAGACTTGCTTGAGCCCAGGAGTTGGAGGTTGCTATGAGCTGTGATGCCATGGCACTCTACCCAGGGGGATAGCTTGAGGCTCCGTCTCAAAAATAAATAAATAAATAAAAAGAATATGACCATCAGAAAAGAAAGACTAGATAAGCATTATCAGTGTCATTACAGTTTTTTTTAGGCCTTTTGTTTTTGGCCATGGTAGCATGGTAGGTAGGACAAAGGGGTGGCCTCTGAGAACTTTGCTAGGTCTTCCATCTAGGAAAATGCCCAGGTACAGATTGAGTATCCCTAATCTCAAAATCCAAAATCTGATGTTCTCCAAAATCCAAAACTTCTTAAGCACCACCATCACGTTCAATGAAAATACTCATTGGAGCATTTCAGATTATAGATTAGGCACACTGGGCTGGGATAATGCAAATATTCTAGAGTCTGAAAAAAAAAAATCTGAAATCTAAAACATTTTTTGTTGCAGCCATCATTGTTGTTTGGCGGGCCCGGGCTGGATTCAAACCCACCACCTTAGGTGTATGTGACTGGTGCCTTAGCCACTTGAGCCACAGATGCCGAGCCATCTAAAGCATTTTTGGAGCCAAGCATTTTGGATAAGAGACCCTCAACCCGTATATAATTTGGGGAAGTTTAGAGATCTCTAACAGGTAGAGAACCTCAGGAGACTAAGCAAGGATTCGGATCCTTTCTGGTACTGAAATCAATTACTCATTCCTTAGTATTGAACGTTTTGAGGCCATGGCTGGGAACAGTGGCTGGGGAAGTTGAAGGCTATACACTTGAAGGACAGTGTGTGTGTGTGTGTGTGTGTCTCTTCCCCCCTCAATCTGGACTGCTCGCTCCCCCCTGTGGATAGCATCTTTTCCTGAGTCTGGTCACAAGTGGGTACAATCAGCACCGCTTCCCTTTTCTGACTGCTCTTAAAAACCAGAACCTTCCACCTGGTTTCTCCCTCACTTCTCTTTTGAGGGCTTTACGTTTAAAGGCTTGACTTTCAAGGACTATACTTTATTTTATTTTTTGAGACAGAGCCTCACTCTTGTCCTAGGCTAGAGTGCTGTGGTGTTGTAGCAACCTCACCTCATAGTTTGAGGTCACATCAACCTCAAACTCCTAGACTCAAGTGATCCTCTTGCCTCAGCCTCCCAAGTAGCTGGGACCACAGGTGCCCACCACAATGCCTGGCTAGTTTTTTTTTTTTTAGCAGAGACATGGTCTCACTCTTGCTCAAGCAGGTCTTGAACTCCTGAGCTCAAGCAATCCACCAGCCTCAGCCTACTAGGATCACAGGCAGGAGGCATCCATACTTTACCTCAGCCTCCCGAGTAGCTAGGACCACAGGTGCCCGGCTATTTTTTTGTTGCAGTTTGGCCGGGCTGGGTTTGAACCCGCCACACTGGGTATATGGGACCAGCGCCCTAGTCACTGAGGCACAGCGCCACCCCTACTTTAAAGGGCTGGAGAAAGGCAGATCCAAGGTGCTGGCAATTTCTATGGTTAAGCTGGAGACTTAATCTTCCTGGCAGCCTCTTCCTGGTTTACAGTTTCAGACAGTCCTTAACATGGTATCTGGGTTTGTCATACCATTCTGTCTACTTTTGTTTTGTTTTTTCCCCCATAATAAAAAGTTTACAAATAAGGCATTTGGATTTTCGTCCTCCATTCTCTCCTGAGTGCGCTCAGCCTCCTCCTCTGCCCATTTTGAGGGGGCTGGCAGTCCCTCTTCCCACTCTGAGGAGCTATCTTTGTCTCATGTGGCACTTCTGTCTCTGACCTTCTCCAGGCTGGCGACGCATAGTTTACCTGGGAAGTCTTCCCTGTGGGTATTCACTCACGAAATGGAAAAGACCAACTTCGCATGGATTTTGGTTCATTTATTTTATACTTCTCATTAAAGCAAAACATTTGATCTAGCTGTTTTTGCAATTGAAAGCAGCGATCATAACATTATTTAAAAAGTGTAACAAAAAGCAATAGATTCATAGAGTTTTATATCGGGGGTGGTGATGAGAATGTGGCAGAAGGTAAGGCCAGAAGCTGAAGTGACAGAAAACACACAAGGGCCTTGATACTCGCTGGGGAGAAAATTCCGTGCACAAAGAAAGGCATTAGCTGCTGGGGTGGGCGGGGCTGGGAGAGACTCCTGGAGTAATGCTGCCATCTTATGGTTCTTTTGGGTATTGCTGTCAGCGGCCTTTTCCAATTCCTGATCATCCCAGAACTCCTTACCATTGGCTCAAAACTCCTGCAAGTTGTGCAGCCTTTGTCTGGGCTCAAGTGTGTTTCCCTAGATTTTTTTCAAGCATCTCTCTGCCTTCCCTTTCCTTTCTCATTCTTTATTACCTTGGTGCTTGATCTTGGAATTTTTAGAATCTGCCTAATGCAATAATGCAAATACAGACATTTCTCACTATCTTTGGAAGATGGGCTCTAGGCCCATGCTCTCAATACCAAAATCTGGGGTGCTTAAGTCCCATATAAAATAGCATGGTATTTACATATTACCTATGCACATCCTCCCATATACTTTTCTTCATCTCTCAGGTACTTGTAATACCTAATACAAGGTAAATGTTATGCAAACCATTACTAAACTGTATTACTTTTTATTTGTGTTATTTTTATTGTTGTATTGTTATTTTTTCAAGGACTTTTTTTCTTTTTGAGACTGTGTCACTGTATCACCCAGAGAGGCGGGCAGTGGTCCATCACTTCTCACAGCAGCCTCAGACTTCTGGGCTCAAGAGTTCCTTCCACCTTCAGTCTTCTGAGTAGCTGGGACTACCTGCTCATGATGCTATATGTAGCTAGAGAAAGTTTTTAATCCATAGGAACTAAATTTAACTTTTGGGATTAATAGCTTCATTTATATAAATCAAATCCCATTACAACCCAGTTCTCTTTTAGCCTGAGTGCAGTTTAAATCAACGCTTAGCAAAGGCCTGCTTGGGTTACCGCCTGATAAGGCGGCTGCAGAGGCCTAAGTGATGGAAGGAGCAGCTTAGAGCTGTGAGGAGGGTGGAAGGAGGCTGCTACCTTCCGACATCCATGCATTAGAGAAGAGTCTGCAGTGTTGTGGCAGAAGGCAGGAGAGAGGGGGAATTCTAACCTTTGACTGATAGTTCATAAGCCACATTTGATAATATGTCATCTCAGTCCAGTGAAAAGAAAGATATTACTTTCCTACAAGCAAACTGTATTTGAGAGCCCATCATGTAAGTTACCTTTCACAGAAACTGTCTTAATCTTCACAGCTACACAGAGAGCAGCATTATTATTTCTGTTTTGGGTATGATACAACTGAGGCTGAGACATTTATTTTGATCACAGCTATTAAATACCAAAGCCAGGATTCAAGTCCAATGCTTTTAACTTTTAGCTTTAGTTATTTTTCCACAATCTACAATGAATTTAAATTTTTTCAAAATGGTTTTCACACAGGTGGGCACGAAATTAGGATTATTAGATTCAAAACCGTCCTATACATATAAACAACCAAAGTACACTTGGCATTCTGTGCCCATGGGTTCCACACCCATGGAGTCAACCAACCTTGGACTGAAAATATTCAATGCCACGTGGAAGCAGCTACTGAGTAAAAAGAAGAAAATATTTGGAAAAAAATATTGCATCTGTACTGAACATGTAGCAAGTTTTTTTCCTTGTCATTCTGTAAACAATACAGTGTAATAACCATTTACATAGCATTTGCATTGCATTGGGCATTATAAGTAATCTAGAGAGGACTTAGAGCAAAGTGCACAGGAGGATGTGTGTAGGTTATCTTCAGATTTTGGTATCCAGCGAGGTCCTGAATCCAATCCCCTGCTCATAACAAAGGACACCTGTATAGAGTGACCGTTGGCATGTAGTGGACGCTCAGTAGTTGGCAGCTGGTCGTCGAGGTCACCTACCTCTAAACAACCCTGCACGCCAGTGTTGTCTGTGGCTGTGGTGAGGTGCTGCCCCCATTTCCTGTTCCTTTCCAGGGTGGGGTTAATGTCCATCCCGGCCTCCTTCCTCTTCCTCTTCGCTGAGCTCTCTCTCTCCCCTCAGTGGTAGAGCTGCACGGCTAATCACTTCCCGGTCATCTCTATTTGGATATTTGGATGTTCAGTAGGCACCCCACCTTTGCCCTTACAGCTCTCTAAACCTGCACCTTGCCCACCTTCTTGGGGAGTGATGCCCCTTTCCATTCAGTTGCTAGAGAAGTGCTGACCTCCCTCAGTTGTCCCTATCTAATCCGGTAGCAGACACAGCCTCTTCATTCCGCATCTCTGATGTTTCTGACACATCCATTTCTTCCCCCCCCCTTTTTTGGACAGTCTCACTTTGTCCTCCTTGGCAGAGTGCTGCTGTGGCATCATAGCTCACAGCAGCCTCAAACTCTTGGACTCAAGTAGTTCTCTTGCCTCATCCTCCTGAGTAGCTGGGATTATGGCACCTGCTGCAACACCTGGCTATCTTTAGAGACAGGGTCTTGGTCTGGCTCAGGCTGGTCTTGAACCTGTGAGCTCAGGCAATCCACCGGCCTCAGCTTCCCAGAGAGCTGGGATTACAGGTGGGCGCTACCGCGCTTTGCTCCATTTATCTCTTATCCTATAGAAAATGCCTCCTTCTTCGTGTGACTTAGAGTCTCTGTCAAGAGCTGGCCCTTGCCTTCCTTTCCAGTCTTCCTTGCTTTGAGCTTCTCCTGCTGGTCCCCTCATGTGCCCCTGTCAGAAGTTGGCATTGTAAGTGTCCTGCACATGGCCCTAGGGCCTGCATGGATTATCTATCACTGAGTAATGAATCTCCCCAAAACTTAGTTATCTGAAATGTCAGAAACTTTTCCTCCCACAGTTCAGGAGGCCAGAAGCCCCAAATCCGGGTGCTTTACCAGAGTTGGCTCCTCCTGGAAGCCATGGAGCACCCGCGCCCTGCGTGTCTCCCAGCTCCTGGTTGCTGGCAGTCCGTGTTCCTCACTGTGGAGAGGCATCACTCTAACCCACCTCCACGGTCACACAGCTCTTTCCTGAGTCTCTCTGTGTCTAAACTCCCTCTCCTTTATTTTATAAAGACGCCAGTCATTGGATTTAGGGCCACTTCTAAACAAGGTCAGGTTCTGAGGTTCTGGGTGGATGTGAATTTGGGGGGGAGGGGGACACTATTTGACCATTCCACTATCCCATGGATGATGGAGAGATGGATTGGAAGGATCCGGAGTTCCTAAAAGTTTCACAGAGCTGCTACACCAACCTTGCACTGCCTACGTAATAGAGAAATGAGATTTTATCTTTGTAGAACAAGTACTTATTTTTTATATTTATTTATTTTGAGAGAGAGTCTCACTCTGTCACCGTGGGTAGATGCCACAGCATCACAGCAGCAACCTCAAACTCTGGGCTTATGCATCCCCTTGCTTCAGCTTCCTGAGCACCTGGGAATATAGGTGTGTACCATTATGCCCAGCTAACTTTTCTATTTTTTTATTTTTATTTTTTAGTAGGGACAGGGTCTTGCTCTTGCTCAGGCTGGTCTCAAACTCCTGAGCTCAAACAATTTACACTCCTCAGCCTCCCAGAGTGCTAGGATTACAGGTGTGAGCTACTACACCTGGCTTATTCAACAACTATTATTTTGGTTTTTCTGGCTTATGATGTTGAACTGAAATTCTTACCTGGTTACACCCTTAATAAATGCCTGATAATCAGGAGGTTCTTAGTACACTGGCAAGGATCTTGATTATTCAAAGTTGGGGTCAAATCAGCCAACTAAATCTCATAATTTAGAGGTGGGGAGAAAGAGCTCTGGGGCAGGGAAGCCAATACTGTGTATAAAGCAGAATCTTTTCAGTTCCACCCCCAAACTGTCTTAGGGTGACTCCAGGAAGCATAAGTGAAAAACACAGAACTGACTGAATCAGGAGAGGAGCACTGTAGGAGGCTGAGCTAGGAAACCTCTGGTCCTCCAGAATGGGCCCTGACCTGGGGGAAGGGAGATGCCGGGCCCTTCATGGTCCTGGGTTCCCTGAGGCCTCTGCTGTTAAGTACACTGAAGAGCCTGTGGCTTCATCTCGCAGTGAAGGAATGTACATTAATTCATAGTCAAGGGACCTCCTGGCTCTTCCTTTTTGCAGTTTTAAGCTATATACATAGTATCATATCATATTAGCTAGAGGTCAGTGGACATCATCAAAAACAACAGGAATGTGTGAAATTTCTTTTTGCCAGTGCTGTAGGATTGAAAATATCAGTTCCCTCCAGCTGCCCTAAGCCATTGGTGCAGGAGTTATGCCACAGATCAAGACATGAAGATCAAGTCTTTAATTCAATATTTGGAAATTGTACATTACTGATGCTGCTGTAAAATATAAACACCTTGTTCCGATTGCCATGGACAATCATTGGGGTCAATGGTATAATTCATTGGGTTCTGTGAGGACAGGATGAGGTCAGACAAACATTCAGCAAGTAGGTTAGTGACTACCTGTTTCTATAATGGTCCACTGTGGAGTTTTAGTGTTTTGCTTACTGAGGTTGTGTGAACTTTTCGTCAGGATATATAGTATTTACTGCCATTTCCCCCCAGTTTCTTATTTTTAAATTCTAGTTATTACTGTTACTTAACTTGTAGATGTTGAAAAATTTAAGTAGTCAAATCCGGTGATCTTTTCCTTAACAAGAGCAAATGCCTGGAGCAGATGCCTTTGAATCCCTTTTCACTGAGCCTTGGTTCACTGAGTCTTCACCACAGTCTGAGGCTGGCACTGCTACTGTATGTGTTTTATAATTAAAGCAGTGGCTTGGTGCATCCCCCATCTAGCACACCCTCGGATGCTGTGTGCCCATGAGTCACAGAGGCCCGTGGAGACTGATGTCCTTTAAGGAGTTCAGCAAAGGAGCACACGGAGGAATGCCTTGGGGCAAACTGGGGACACAATCTCAGTGACAGGCTCTGGAGAGTTTGAAACCGTCTTGCAGGTAATTCTGATAAGCCCACTGGGCTGTGCCACCTTGAGAACCATAGAGAGGCTATGAAAACTACCTAATCTGGAAGAACACTGCATAATTAAAAAACACAGAACTGACTGATTTCCCAAATTCTGTCAGGAGCACCAGTGTGTGACTCTAAGAGGCTGAGCTAGGAAACCTGTCTGAGGTTTCCTGCTACTGTGCCTGTTTTACGATTACAGTGGTGGCTCAGGCTCGGTGCCTATGACTCAGGTGGCTAAGGCACCAGCCATGTACACCCAAGGTGGTGGGTTCAAATCTAGCCTGGGCCTACCAAATAACAATGACGGCTGCAACCAAAAAATAGCCAGGGTTGGCTTGGCGCCTGTGGCTCAATCGGCTAAGGTGCCAGCCACGTACACCTAAGGTGGCGGGTTCGAATCCCCAGCCCAGGCCCGCCAAACAATGATGGCGGCAACCAAAAAATGGCCGGGCGTTGTGGCGGGCGCCTGTGGTCCCAGCTACTTGGGAGGCTGAGGCAGGAGACTCGCTTGAGCTCAGGAGTTGGAAGTTGCTATGAGCTGTGATGCCATGGCACTCTACCCAGGGGGATAGCTTGAGGCTCCATCTCAAAACAAACAAACAAACAAACAAACAAACAAACAAAAAATAGCCGGGATTGTGGCGGGCGCCTGAGGTCCCAGCTACTTGGGAGGCTGAGGCAGGAGACTTGCTTAAGCCCAGGAGTTGGAGGTTGGGGTGAGCTGGAATGCCATGGCACTCTACCCAGGGGAACAGCTTGAGGCTTCTGTGTCAAAAAAAAAAAAAAAAAAGTGGTGGCTCAGTGCATTCTCCCTGGGGGAGAAATGTTAGCCTGAGCAGTTTTTGACTCCAGACTTTCACTGCCTCCATCTGGAGTCCAAGATGGCACCCCCAGTTCCTTTTGAAGTCATCCTCAACAGAAATTCTCTTGCTTTTAATTTCCCCCCAAATTATCAGCTAACCAACCACTGTGCTTGGCAAGCTGGCTGTGGAATAGAGTCTGGAGTCCTGACCTGAGCTTGCAGAGGGCTAGCTCTGCTTTTCAACAGCCTGAGAGTCTGGGCACAGCATGGAATTGCTTGGTGACCACAAAGGGCTGGGTGTGAAGGCACAGGCTGGGGCCCTTCAGTGGGTCGTATTACGAGGTGCTGACAAGCGACCTTGCCAGTGTAGATGCTATGCTTTCATCTGCAACATTGCTCGATAATTGTCAAAACCTCTCCGAGTCAAGTGAATACTTTTGAGCAGGTTTGTAGCATCTTTCACCGGACCCCTCTGTAAGCTCCCATGTCTCCTTCCCCCAAGCAGAACAGCACACACACTCGGTACCCTCTTTCCTCTGGGCCTGAGCACTTCTATTCCTTTTGCTGAGCAAACCTTCCTCTCCTCCCCACATTGTCTATGACTCCACTTCTGCTTGCCCTTCAGGACCTCAGTTACAAGTCACCTCCTCCAGGAAGTCCTCCCTGATAACACCCATGCCACACCCCTGGAGCTGGTTTACGTGCTCTTCCTCTGTGTTTCTGTAGCAACTTCTGTTGTTCTGCTAGAGCAGCAATTCTCAGCCTGTGGGTCATGACCCCTTTGGGGGTTGAATGACCCTTTTACAGGGGTCACCTAAGATCATCATCCTGCATGTCAGATATTTACATTATGATTCATAATAGTAGCAAAATTACAGTTATGAAGTAGCAACGAAAATAATTTTATGGTTCGGGGTCACCACAACATGAGGAACTGTATTAAAGGGTCGTGGCATTAGGAAGGTTGAGAACTACTGTGCTAGAGGGTGCATTGCACTGTATCTCTCTTCAGCACTGGGGAAGAGGCTATGGCTTGCCCGTTGTTCTGTCTGCAGAGCTATCGGTCCTTCTTGGCATTCTAGAATCACTATATATTTGACAGTCTATGTTTCCCCCCTACCATGTGAAATTAGTGAGACCAGTTGGAACACTGGCTGCTCCTGTATTAGTGGTGTGATTATTATTATTATTATTATTATTTTGAGTCAGTGTCTCACTTTGTTACCCTTGATAGAGTGCTGTGGTGTCATACCTCACAGCACCCTCAAACTCCTGGGCTTAAGCGATTCTCTTGCCTCAGCCTACTAGTAGCTGGGACTACACACACCCACCACAATGCCCGGCTACTTTTAGAGATGAGGTCTCACTCTGGCTCACGCTGGTCTTGAACCTGTGAGCTCAGGCAATCTACCCGCCTTGGCCTCCTGTGTGAACCACTGTGCCTGGCCTTTTTCCTATTTTTTTGACACAGAGTCTCACTCTATCACTCTCGGTAGACTGCTATGACATCAAAGCTCACAGCAACCTCAAACTCCTGGGCTCAAAACATCCTCTTGCCTCAGCCTCCTGAGTAGTTGGGACTACAGGTTCCCTCCACAATGCCCGGCTGTTTTTAAAGACTAGGTCTCACTCTGGCTCAGGCTAGTCTCAAGTTCCTGAGCTCAGGCAATCCACCTGCCTCGGCCTCCCAGAGTGCTGGGATTAGAGGCACGAGCCACCGCCTGGCTATCTTGAGTCACTTGCTTTCCTTCTCTGTGTTTGCATGTATGGAAGATGACAGTTAGGGTATCTGAGACCTAACATGGCTGCTGTGAGGATTACAGATAATCCATTGGCAGCAGAGGGGGCAGTGGATGCTACAGAATAGGGTGGGATTACAGAATTCAAAACGAGGCAGCTGCTGTTATGGCTGGCCTGGATCCACGACACTGATGTGGCATCATTGTTTATATCGTGGGTCCCGTCCTTCTATCTAAGTGCTAGGAGGGAAGGACTTTGTTCAGCTCCCAGCTGTATCCCTGTAGCTGAGAATAGGGCCTGGAACACGACAGCATGTGGTGGGTACTGGTTGAGTGAGTGAACAAAGGCAGTACTAACAGACCCCATGGGATGATTGAATCTTGGTGGCCACTCCAATGTCCCCTGGTTCAGGATTTCTTTTGTACCTTAGAATCTGGCTGAGTCTTTGCTCAGCCCCAATGAGAGAATTCCAAACATTCTCATTCTTTGTCTTAAGTTTGAGGAAAGTTATTTCTCTTGAAGAGAAAGCAAGAAGGAAGAGAACGCCTTGTCTTAACCTTCAGTGCCAAATGCAGCCTGAAACGCCTACGTGGTTCTAGTTCTGGGGAGGGAGGCACGGGAAAGTAGCATCTGGAAAAAACCCAGATGAAGCCAAATTTGTGTCAGTGCCTACTTGTCAGTCTGTGCTTCTCTGCTAATTGAGTATCACAAGATGACGGTTTCACCCGGTTCTGCCTTTTCTTCTTTCCAAACAAAACTTTGATAAAAGAAAATGTTTAAAACACCTGAACAAAAAAATTCCTAGCCCACAGGCCAGCATTTTCCATTGTGACTTGCTAGTGGTGGAGATGCTGTATAGTCTGCGCTGCCGCTAGCTACCTGGGGCTACGAGCACTTGAACCTGGCTGGTGGGGCTGAAGAACTGAGCTTTCCCTGGGCACAGTGGCTCACATCTGTAATCCCTGCTACTTGGGAGGCCCAGGTGGAAGGATGGCTTGAGCCCAGGATTAACAAAATCTTAACTAATTTAATTCAGGTAACCACATACATGTACCTGCGGCTACAGAGCACTGTACCCACGCCCATTGCAGCACCCAGAGTGTGGCTGTGAAGGGGGCCTCAGACAGGGGTCTGACCTTGACCCTTGGAACTGGAATCAGGAAAAAAAGAGACTGTGCTTTTTAACATAGGTGCCCCTTGCTCAGCTTAGAGTACCATGTAAGGTCCCGTTCCTTCTGATATTCAAACCACATGACTTCTGACAAGGGCGCCATGAGCCCTTATCTTGCCTCTCTTTCTTCTCTCACCCGGGGTCTTCTCCTGGAAAATCTCACAAACTCTTTGGGGTTTCCTCTGTCCAGGGTCCCCATCATTACTCCAGAGAGAATCAGAATTCCGGCTCTCGCTGCTCCTGCCGCCTTGGCCGCTAGGTGTCACCCGTGGTCCCGCAGCCCACCAAGAGGCTGCCGGCTTCACCCGGCGTAGGTCTAGGGGCAAACCTGGGGGCCAGGGATGGGGGGGAGAAGCGTCTTCCTGAGGGGGTGAAACTTGGACCCACAACTGTACTAGAGGCACCAGACCACGCGGTGGGGAATGTGCGTGGGCAAGCAGGCTGGGCTCTGAGACATTTGCCATGTAGCTTTTCTGTATTCCTCATTTGGTTGTCCTAAGGGAAGAATTCCTGCCTCTCTCCTGCTGAAAGGAGTGGCGTTTGGAAGGACCTGTCTCAGCAGCATTCCCCCTATGCAAGGGAAATGTCTGAAGTCAGTGCTTGTTCAAAGTCTGGGTGCCGAAGCTTCCCTATGGTCCCCCAGGTCACCCGAGAAAGGGAAGTGACCTTGAAGCTGGAGAGGCACGCTGACCTAGTTCTGGTCCTAGGTGCTGCCCACTTCTGTGTCACTTGGGGGGGGGGGACTCGCCCCCCAGCCGCCCTCCTCCCCGGTGCTGGAGGGACTGAAGAGCGGCTGAGCATTTCTGTGGGCTTTCGCTTTTGACTCGGAGATGAGCTCAGGGCACAGTAAGGGCTCAAGCACTCGGTGGGTGACTGAACAGGCTGGTGTGGGGGTTATTAACGTGGGTCGGGGAACCGGGCTTTTTTTCCAGGTGAGATTCAGTGATGTGTATCTCACCCCCGACTTTCTGGACTCTGAGAGGCTGGGTTTGATTGTAGCCTGACTCCAGGCAGCAACAGCTGTGTCCCTTCCTTCCTCCGACCCTCTGGCTACTCGCATGCAAAAATCAGGGGAGTTTCTACCTTCAGAGGGGTTGATGGTTAATTTTATGTGTCGACCTGGCTGGACCGCAGGGTTTCCACATATATGATCAAATGTTATTCTGGGTGTTTCTTTTTTTCTTTCTTTTTTTTTTAGACAAGAGTCTCACTATGTTGCCCTCGGTAGAGTTCTGTGGCATCACAGCTCACAGCAACCTCAAATTCCTGGGCTTAAGCGATTCTCTTGCCTCAGCCTCCCAAGTAGCTAGGACTACAGGTGCCCGCTGCAATGTCCATCTATTTTCTGGTTGCAGTTGTCATTGTTATTTAGCAGGCCGGAGCAGGGCTTGAACCTGCCAGCCTCAGTGTACGTGGCTGGTGCCTCTAATACAGTTGTGGGTCCAGGTTTCACCCCCGCCCCCGGAAGACGCTTCTTCCCCCCATCCCTGGACCCCAGGTTTGCCCCTCAAACTCTTGGGCTCAAGCGATCCTCTTGCCTCAGCTTCCTGAGTAGCTGGGCCTATAGACATGAACCACGACACCCAGCTAATTTTTCTGTTTTTATTAGAGACAGCGTTGTTTAGACCTTGGCCTCTCACAGTGTTAGGATTATAGGCATGAACCAATGCACTCTGCCTAATAAATGCTACTTTGTTATTCAGCTTCCCAATTCTCTTGGTCAAGTTTTCAATGGACTCCTGGGCGTGGTGGCTCATGCCTGTATTGCCAGCACTCTGGGAGGCTGAGGTGGGTGGATTGCCTGAGCTTACAAGTTTGAACCAGCCTGAGCAAGAGCAAGACCTTGTCTCTAAAAAAATAGCCAGGTGTTGTGGTGGGTGCCTATAGTTCCAGTTACTCAGGAGACTGAGGCAAGAGAATGGCTTAAGCCTGTGAGTCTGAGGTTGCTGTGAGCTGTATACGATGACGCTACAGCACTCTACCCAGGGTGACAAAATGAGACTCTGTCTCAAAAAAAAAAGGACACCTAAGGAGAAGAAGAATACTTCCTGGAAATCTGTCAGCCAGTCGCTGTCTCCCACGTTCAGTGGGCTGCCTGGCTTCCGTCAAGTTATCTCTGTGAGGCCAACATTTCCCAGGGCACTTTGCTTCTTCACCTGGTTGCAGCATCTCAGGTTTTAGAACAAGAAGGTATGTGGCTTTTTTTTTGGTCCTGTCATTAATTGCTTTGGGGTGGATAAGAGTCGGAAGAAGATAATTCCCTCCTCTTTATCCTTATCTACAGTCTCTATTAAGCCACAGGGGTATCTGGAGTCTGAAAGGTGAGGGGGTGGGTTCATTATGCTGCTTCAGATACATAAGACCGCTTTTCAATTGAGTGCTTCTTACCAACTGATAGCAATTAGTAGAATTATTTTTAGCATATTTGAAAATTTCCCTAGTGAACTTTGGAAATCTAGAGTGCTTTGCTACTGTTAACTTTTTTCCCTATTTACTATTGACATTTTAATAACCCCCCTTCACACTATTGCATTAGGTCATTTGAAAATATTATTGTTCTCACAGCTTAGAGCTTTGCCTACATAGTAGTTTTCTATTTTGACATGACAAAAATACCATGAGCTTAGCAGTTTAAAGCAATATCTATTTATTATCTCCCAGTTTTATCGGTCAGAAGTCCAGGCATCTGAGCTGGTTCCTCTGCTCAGGCCTCACAAGACTGAAATCAAGGCCGCTTTCTCCCGGGGAGACATGTGCTCCCTTCTAGGATCATTCAGGTGTTGACAGAGTTTAGTTCCTTGCGGCTATAGGACTGAGGGTCCGGTTTTCTTGCTGGCCAGCAGCCAGGGACTGCTTTTGGCTCCCAGAGACCAGTATCTGATCCCTGCCACATGGCCTTCTCTGTAGGCCCTGGTACTCTCATGCTTCAAATATCTCATTAGGGAAGGGCCCTGTCCTTTTAAGGGCTCACTTGACTATGTTGGGCTTACCCAGGACAATTTCCCTTTAGACTAATTCAAAGGCAACTGATAAGGGACCTTAATTATATCTGCAGAATCTTTTCTGCCACACAGTAATGACAGGAGTGCCGTCCATCATATCTACCAGTCATGCTCACATTCAAAGAAAGGACGTTATACAGAGTGTGTAGACCCAGGGCCAGAAAGAAGTCTTTGTCATTGGGCAATGCAGCTTTGGTCACTGTGAGTTGTGCTGCTCTGAACAGTCATATGTGTCCCCTGGCACAAAGGGTCAAGACTTTCTCTAGTTTACCTAAGAGTCAGATTGCTAGGGGAGAACATGACATCTTCCACCTTACCCAACAATGTCAATGTCAATGTTTTCTAGGGAGATTGTGCCAATGTTCACACATCAACAGTGCATGAAAGTACCTGTTTTCCAACCTTCATGAAGTAGTATCTGCCTTTTTTTTTTTGAGACAGAGCCTCAAGCTGTCCCCCTGGGTAGAGTGCTGTGGCATCACAGCTCACAGCAACCTCCAACTCCTGGGCTCAAGCGAGTCCCCTGCCTCAGCCTCCCGAGCAGCTGGGACCACAGGCACCTGCCACAATGCCAGGCTATATTTTTTGGTTGCAGCCGCCATTGTTGCTTGGTGGGCCCAGGCTGGATTTGAACCCGCCATCCTGGGTGCATATGGCTGGCGCCTCAGCCAGCTAAGCCATAGGCGCCGAGCCAGTATCTGCCTTTGTTATCTTAGCCATTTTTGTTGATATGAAATGAAATTTCATTGTGGGCTAAATTTACATATTTTTGATTACTAATGAGATTGAATTTATCTTCAGAAGTTGGCCGTTTTTGTTTTCTCTTCTGTGAGAGGCCTGCCCACATTTTCCTATTGGGCCATTTGTCTTTTCTTATAGATTTGAAAGTCTACTATGTTTTGTTTTTATCAAGATAAAATCAGGTTAAATTGGCCTTCAGAATCAAGTTGATGGGATAAAAATCCAAAGGGCTGCATTTATCTAAGGGATGGACACATCAAAAGACAGGTGCTTTGGTGTTTAAAGTTGCCATAAAGGGTTACCTGAGGCTGGATAATTTATAAAGAAAAGTTCTCTTAGCTCACAGTTCTATAGGCTACATAAGAAGCATAGCTCCAGCATCTGCTTCTGGTGAGTGCCCCGGGCTGCTTCCAGCTATGGTGGGAAGGTGAAGGGGAACTGGCAAGTGCAGAGATCACAGGGAGAGAATCAAGAGAGAAAAACAGAGGCCAGACGCCAGGCTGTTTCTAACAACCAGCTCTTGAGAGATCTAATAGCGAACTCACTCATTACTGCAAGGATGGCACCAAGCCATTCGTGAGGGATCTGCCCCATGACCCAAATGCCTCCCATTTGGCCCCTTCTCCAAGATTGGGGATCATTTTAACATGAGCTTAGGGGGACAAACATCCAAACTATAGTGAAAGAGAATGAAATATCTTGCTACAATACCCCTTTAGGCTTATCTGCAAATGGCCAATATTTCATGCTTTAAAAAATGAAACCAGCTAGCACTATCTTCTCCTCCAGTGGTTCCCAAAGCATGGTTCCTGGACCAGTAGCATAAACATTTTCTATAAGTTCATTAAAGTACAAATTATTGATCCCCACCAATTGCCTATTGAATGGTGAACTCTGGAAACAAGACCCCGCAATTTGGGCTTGAACAAGCCTGTAGGTGGTTCTTATCTATGTCAAGAGTGGGAGCCACTGTTCTGCTCTTCCTGGTTACCTGATTGCCTGATTGAGATGGAGGGAGAACTGACCACCACTCACCATTCCACAGGTAATCATCACCCTTTCTCCTACAAATATATAGCAGCAATTGTTCTCTAAGCAAAGGGCCATCAGGAATGGGCTTTTTGTGAACCCGCTCAGATTGATTGATGGGCACTTCGGCTTAAGGGGCATCTTCAAGTAGGAAGAGTTTGGGATGATCCAGGAATTCTTGCATCCTAATATCAAAACTTGGCCCTAACCAGAACATCTCTGCCTGAGAGAGGCATTAAACAAAACAAAACAAAACAAAACAACACTGGTTGGGGGGATGTTTTCAGGGATGGTGTCCATGTCGTTTCCTTGGGGTCAGTGGGACGAGGCAGCTTTTCTGCTGTTGGCCCAGGAGAGCGTTCCTCGCCATCTCCCACTCTGAGGGGCTAGAGAAAGCGTCCTCCTTTGTTTGCCCCAGTCAGGCACCACCAAGCCAGCACCAATACCGAGCAATGGCCAGAACTCTGTCATGGCTCCAGGGCCTGCTCCAGGGCAGCACTTCGCTGGATTTTCTCTGAATTCCTTCCCTTCCAAACCTCCCAGGAAGGCTGGGTAGCGTCTCAGGGGACTCTCCTGGCTCACTGTGGTGGTCGGCCACACTCTGCTTTTTTTTTTTCTTTTTGTTTTTTTGAGACAGAGTCTCACTATGTCCCCCTTAGTAGAGTGCCATAGTGTCAAAGTTCACAGCAACCTCTAACTATTGGACTTAAGTGGTTCTCTTGCCTCAGCTTCCCAAGTAGCTGGGGCTACAGACGCCCACTGCAACACCTGGCTATTTTTTGTTGCAGTTGTCATTGTTGTTTAGCTGGCCCAGGCTTGTTGAACCTGGCAGCCCCCGTGTATGTGGCTGGCTCCCTAACCACTGAGCTACGGGTGCTGAGCTCCCTGCCACACTCTGTTTTAATGAGCTTCAACTACGCCTGGTTGGTATCACTTCCAACATCTGAATCTGCTCTGGCCACCAAGCATGCTAACTCGTGGCTCACCTGGGGGTTGCAGGAAAAGCAACTTTAAGTTTGGATGCCGAGGGGGCTGGCAGGATGGAGTGGCACTTACAGAGATGGGACAGTCAGGAATTACTTTGACACCTTCTAGGCACTTTGTGGAGTATCTTTTAAAGCTTCTCTCTCTCTTGACTATTTCCCTCTCACATCACGGCTTGTGACCTTGGTTGCCATTTTACCACTTACCTCCCTCCTGCTCCCACTAAGTGGGCCAGGAATTTACCCTGTCCCTGGTTGGGCCACCAGCAACCTGCCCAGGACTGTGGCCTGAGGCAGCTCACGGGCTGCGTAGTGACCCGCTGTGTGGTGCCCCGCTGTGTGGTGCGTGTCTCCTACCCCGGGATGCCTCAGTGCAGGGCAGGTGGGATCTGTAGAGTGAGAGCAAATGGGAGCAGCGATCAGGAAAGCAGGACAACTTTCAGGTTCCTTTGTGAAGTCTAGCTCCATGATTACCTTTTGGGTCATGGGACCCATTTTAATACATTTTTGCTGCTGCCAGAATAGGCCAGATTCTCTTACTTAAAATCAAAAGAGGCATAATGAATATGGGATTAATTTGTAAGAATTGTTGGGTAGAGTTATGTCTTAGGCACCCCTGGCACCCCCAGAGGCTGTGTGCACTGTGGTGAGTGGGCACCCTGTGTAATGCTGTGCCCATCCCATTTCCTTTCTTTGCTACATTAGCCCAAAACATCGGAGGAGAAAAGAAACCTTGAAAATTTCGTCTTTCCTATTTTCCCTACACTGCCTTTGAAACCACCACTGCAGCTGCTAACAGAAGCATCTTTATGGAGAATGTGTTTTGTCCTGTTGGAGAAGACAAAGCATTATTAAAAGCACAGCCAGCTGCTTGTACTGGCAGGAGAATGGGAAGAGCCTGTTAGCACTCAGCCTTCCACCCTTCCTCAGCTGAGTCACCACCGTCCTCTTCTTTATCCCTGGTTAGCGCTCACTTTTCCCCTGATCAGGAACATGGGGACTATTGCTCTTCCCTGGCGTTTCCAAATCCTGGGACACAGGACAGCCCAATCCCTCTCTCTTCCTCTGTGTTAAATCTGTGTAAGTCTCAACTCTGATATTTTAAGTAAGACTGACAGTTGATAAACTCCATCCTGACTCATAAATATCCCTTCAGTCTTTCTCTTTTACGAATGAAGAGATCACTCAATATTCCAAGATTCGTCTGAAAAGAAGTCATTTGTTCTAAGCATTGAGAACTTTTGGAAAAAAGACGAGAGGTGAGCATGAAGGTTTCCAGTTATTTCCCTAAGTATCTGTGCAAATCCACACCAGCCTTGTATCCTGAATTGGTGTGTACTAAACTGTGTGATCTTGGGCAAGTTATTTAATCCCTTTAAGATTCCACTTTCTTATTTCTATAGTTAGAATAATGACAGTGTCTACCTTATGGGGATATTGTGAAGATTAAATGACATAGGGCAGTGGGTCTCAGATTTGGATTGTATCTTAGAATTGGTAGAGGAGTTTCAAAAGTCCAACTGCCAGGCAGCACCCAGATGAATTAAATCAAAATTTCTGGCTGTGTGAGCCAGTCACTAGTATTTCAAAAACCTCTGTAGGTAATTCTGGTGTTCAGTTAAATATGAGAGACAGTGAGATGGTACTTATAATAAGCACTAAATGAATAATAGCTGATTTTAATATGATTAATAATTGAGATGCAGGCACGGTGGCCCACAGGCCTATAATCCCAGCACTCTGGGAGGCTGAAGCAAGTGGATTGTCTGAGCTCAGGAGTTCAAGATTAGCCTGAACAAGAGCAAGACCCTGTCTCTACTAAAAAAAGAAAAACCAGCTGGGCGTGGTGGTAGATGCCTGTCGTCCCAGCTACTCCAGAGGCCGAGGCAGGAGGATCACTTGAACCCTGGAGTCTGAGGTTGCTGTGAGCTATGATGATGCCATGGCACTCTACCCAGGGTGACTGAGTGAGACTCTGTCTAAAAATAAAAAAATTGAGGGAGAATAATGAGAACCCCTCCAATTAATAGACTGTTGAAATTGAAGGCTCAGATTAATTTCTTCTTGAATTCATCATCCAAAAATGACTGAGCAAATGCTACCTGCTACTCTCAGGGCCAACTTCCCTCTCTCCAATTGAAAGTAAAAAGACTAAATTGTTTTACAGGTGAAATTCAAGTTCTTCAGGACAACCTGGCCTCCTTCATGCCCTGTTGCCTTCCAGGGCCACTGCTCACACGCTGGTAAGCGCCAGCCACTCTACACCATTGAATCTGTCTAGGTCCTCCTGGGTGCCCTTCCTCATACTGTTCCTTCCCTTCCCACACATCTCTCTTGCTTCTCCAGGATGGAATTCCTGATGTAGGACTAGAAGAACAGATGGGTGCTACTGGAGTTTGAATGTGTCCCCCAAATTTCATGTGTCAAAAACTTAATCCTCAAGTTCATATGTTGTTGGCACTGGGAGGTAACTAGGATTAAATGAGGTCATCAGGGTGGGGTCCCCATGATGGGACTGTTGGATTTATAAGAAGAAAAAGAGAGCTCTAGGCCTGGTGACTCACACCTGTAACCTCAGCACTCTGGGAGGCTGAGGCAGGAGGATCACCTGAGCTCAGGAGTTTGAGACCAGACTGAGCAAGAGCGAGACCCCGTCTCTAATAAAAATAGAAAAACTAGCCCGGTGTTGTGGTGGGCGCCTGTAGTCCCAGCTACTTGGAAGGCTGAGGCATGAAGAGCTCTTGAGCCCAAGACTTTGAGGTTGCTGTGAGCTATGAAGATACCATGGCACTCTATGTCGCAGCCCCTATGGCCCCTATGGCTCTGGTCTTGATCACTGCAGGAATGAACCAAGTGTGACACGGATCAGAAGTACAAGCTTGCAGGAGGCGGGCTACCCTTGACTGCAGGGTAGCCCCGAGCAACCTCCACACCAGCCTTTTATTGAGACCATATAAGACAGGTGAGGGAAGTATTAGACAATGACTACTAGGTGCCTAAGGATCGCCACAGGTTGGGGTTCTTTCTCCACAAGGAGCACCTGCGGACGAATTGCCTGAGGGTCCACCTCCCAGCTGCCAGTCATCTTGCTCAGAGGTCGTCTGGCTCTTGGTGTCCCCTACAACTCTACCCAGGGTGACTGAGTGAGACTTTGTCTCAACAAACCTAAATAAAAATAAAGATAAATTAAAAAGAAAAGGAAGAAGCAGAGAGGCCTGAGCTGACATGCTCTTGGCCCTCTCCAGACGTGGCTCCTTATCCCTGGACTTTGTGGCCTCCAGAACTATAATAATTTTTTCTTTATAACTTACCCAGATGGTGGGATTTTGTTACAGCCAGAGAAACAAACTCAGACAGGTGCCCTCAGGGACTGGCAGCCCCCAGCCATCCTCTGTGATGAAGGAGCTGACGGTGTCCTCTCAGCCTCAGGACCCCGTGAGCACCCTGCAGAGGGTGGGTGACTGGTTTTCCAGGCCCTCTTTCTTCAGATATCTTTCTCTTTGTCTTGCTTAATGGGCTCTGGTGTTCCAGGACCCCATGGAGCTGTTCCCTAGGGCTCCTCAAGCGTAGAGAACTCTGCCTCTGGAACCATCAAGGGAGTTTAAAGCCTCTACTCAGTGCAGCTGGAGGCTGCATCTTCTGTGGTCACTACGTGAAATCCATGAGGTTGGCAGTCCTGAGGGAGTGCCATGAGTTCATGCCCACAGGTAATTCCTGAAGACTGTGTCTGCCTCCAGAGGGAACGACCCTTCAGTGGAGAGCCTAATGGGCGCGGGGCTGTGGGAGCTGCCATAGCTGTGGCAAGTTCTGCTACAGAAGTTGGTTAGGGATGTCCTGACCCTTTCCTTGCTTTGAGCTGACCTTAGAGTGGCCCTGCTCAGGAAGTCTCAGGGCTTGCTCACCATCTCTGAGTTCATGAGGAGGTGGCCCTCAGGGTAAAGATTTGCATTCCTCTCCCTGGGCCTACAGAGCTCTTTTCTCAGGGGCCAGCTCAGAAGACCTGACTCAGCGTTCCAAGTACACACCTACAATTCCACCCACCCACATGATCTGGCTTTTCCAGCCCCAGGCCTGTGTCCCTGCGTGAAGTCATCAACTTCCCAGCCAGGCAGCAGGCAGAGGGTGATGCCTCCCTCATGTTTTTGTGAGGGCATCCGTTGTTCAAGATTCGTATTCTTTTTTTTTTTTTTTTTTTTTGAGACAGAGCCTCAAGCTATCCCCCTGGGTAGAGTGCCACGGCATCACAGCTCACAGCAACCTCCAATTCCTGGGCTCAAGAGAGTCTCCTGCCTCCGCCTCCCAAGTAGCTGGGACTATAGGCACCCGCCACAGTGCCAGCCATTTTTTGGTTGTAGCCATCATTGTTGTTTGGTGGGCCTGGGCTGGGGATTCGAACCCGCCACCTTAGGTATATGTGGCTGGTGCTTTAGCTGATTGAGCCACAGGCGCCGAGCCTAAGATTCATATTCTATCACTGGCATTGGGGAAAGGGGAAGGAACTACTATTTGAGTGTGTTACATATTATCTCATTTAAATGTTTACAAAAAACCTTCTGTTGTTGGGTAGCTATCCCCATCTTTCAAAAGAGGAAACAGGTTCTTCCCAGGATCTAACTGGAATGCTGGTTAGATTTTGCTGTGTTACAACCAATCCCAAAGTAGTGGCTTACAACAACAACCACTTATTTAGCTCAAAATTCTAGAGATTGTCTTCCTGTCAGCTGGATTATTGGGAGGGGGACAAAAGGGGCCATACGATGATGGTTCCTCTTCCCACAGGCTAGCCTGGGTTTGTTCACATGGCACCTTGGCAGGAGTGAAAGAGGAAGGGTGGGTAGGGCTGGCCAGGGCTCTGGATGCCTAGGCTTGGAAATGGCACTGCATCACTTCTGCCACAATCTATTGGCCAAAGCCAATTTTGAGGACTGCCCAGATGCAAGAGATGATGAAACAGACTCCATCACTTGATGGAAAGAACTACAAAGTCATGTTGCAGAGGGGCATGTAGACAGGAGTGGTCAGAATTGGGGGCACTTTTGCCATCTTTGACAGTTATTAAGTGGCAGAGGCAGGATTTTATTCCCCAATTATGAAAATCGCATGTACACTGAGAAAAATTCAAATAGCATACAAAAGGCACAGTGATGACTCAGCGCCTGTGGCTCAAGTGGCTAAGGCGCCAGCCACATACACCTAAGGTGGCGGGTTTGAATCCAGCCTGTCCTGCCAAATAACAATGACGGCTGCAACCAAAAAATAGCCGGGTGTTGTGGCGGGTGCCTGTAGTCCCAGCTACTTGGGAGGCTGAGGCAGGAGACTTGCTTGAGCCCAGGAGTTGGAGGTTGCTGTGAGCTGTGATGTCACTGCACTCTACCCAGGAGGACAGCTTGAGGCTCTGTCTCAAAAAAAAAAAAAAAAGGCACAGTGAGGAAAAGAAAGTCTCACTCCTGGAGATAAGGGAACACCTTCTAGTCTAGTTCTACCTTCCACATATAAACGCCATTAAGAGTTGTATATCTTAATACAATTTTTTGTGCCTATACATAAGCGGGAGTTCAATATATACACTATTCTGCGCTTTGTTCTTTTTGTTTAACAATATAGCTAAGTGCGCTTTCCCTAGCAGCACAACCAGAAATCCTTCATTTCTTTATCACGTTTTATTCAACCACACTCCCGGGTGGTGGCACCTAGGTTGTTTCCAGTTTTGTTGTCATAAACAGTGCTGCAGTGAACATCCTCGAATGTTTCTCTTCGTATACTTAGAGATTAGATTCCTACAAATGGAATTTCTTGATTCAACATCATCATAGTCAAGTCTCGTTCGATTCCCCAAACATATGTTCTTTCCAAGATGGATCTCTGGTTACCAAGTGCTCTTCCAATCTTTTTTCTTTTCTTTTCTTTTCTTTCTTTCTTTCTTTCTTTCTTTTTTTTTTTTTTAAGACAGAGTCTCACTGTTGCCACAGGCTACAGTGCCATGGTGTCAGCCTACCTCACAGCAACCTCCGATTCCTGTGATCCTGTTCAAGGGATCCTCCTGCCTTGGCCTCCTGAGAAGCTAGGACTATAAGTGCCCACCATAACACCTGCTTCATTTTTCCATTTTTAGTAGAAACGGGGTCTTGCTTTTGCTTAGGCTGGTCTTGAACTCCTGCGCTCAAGCAATCTTATAGCCTTGGCCTCCCAGAGTGCTAGGATTACAGGTGTGAGCCACTGTGCCTGGCCACCTCCAGCCTTTTACCAATAGACGCTCCCTTACGAACCACACTGGGCATGTAGGAGACACATGCTTCATCCATACCCTTTCTTCCCTAAGCAAGGTCAAGAGTCCAGAGCTATGCATTATTAAGCTCCTCCAACAAGATCCAGATTAGTCATCTTTTCTGTGTCTTCCTTTATGATTGTATTTTGGAGACATGCACTCTTTTAGTACAGGTCAATGACAAAAGAATTCTAGTTACAAATATTAACCTACAGAGGATGGGATGCACCCAAGTGAAGGTCTAATGTATGAATGAATGAATATTTCTTAGATAGTGCTAATGGGATGACTGGTATGAGAATTAAGGGAATCCTCACACAGCAAGCAATAGTATAGGCCTCTTGTTACACAGAGCAGTTATAAAACATGAATTCCATCCTTGATCGCAGCAACTTTAACAGTTCATGAAAATTAACTACAGTAGTAAATTCACAGTGAAGAATTTTCTTAAAACTATGTTATTTCATTTTTTAATATTGTTTTCCAGTTTCTTCATGGATCTGATATTTACATGCTACCTGCAGAGGTATACCCGAGCCCTGAATTTCTGCCACGTATGTATGGACTGACTTAGCTCTCTTATGAACCACAGGTTGGCCGTCAGAATCTGGAGGGGTCATGCAAGCACATTCAATCACCCCATTTTATTTTCCACAGTCCCCAGTTGTGTCTCTGAGTAGATGAAGTTGACAATCCTGCAGAAGGGAACAAACAACAGCGGGCTCATCCCTGTGAAATGGGGAGCCTGCCTTTTAGGGCTGTTCAGTAGAGAGGTTAAAAAGTCCATTTCCAGAGAATGCAGTTTCAAAGGAATAATTGTTTAATGATTTGGGTTCTTTAGAGAAGCATAGGCATGTGCCTCAGACTTCAGAGCAGGCAGTACCCAATCTCCCATCTGTTCCTTAATAACACAGATATTGCTGTTGCTAAAAGGGCAGGCTTCTGAAACGTTCCCATTTTTATAGCTCAAGGAAGATGGTGCTTTATCCCTTGGTACATTGAACAGTGATGAGCTAAAAGGCTAATCACAGACCTGTCACATTAATGTCTTCATTTCTTTTTAGGGCCCCTTCTAGCAGAAGGGCAGTGGCCCAGAGTCAGGAGGCCTGGGGCCTGATTCTTTGGCGCAGGCCAGTGTTCAGGACGTGGCAGCCCAGCACTGGGTGTCCTCCTCAGAGAATTGAGCGCCTCTGAGGTGTGCTGTGGAATTCCCACTGGCCTCCCTCTACTCCAGGATCTGAGACAGCTGTAAGATCTTCACACCTGCTTAGAGTCTGCCCTCCACTAGCTTTTTACCACTTTCCCCCACCATCGGCATCACAAATCATTACACTAGTTATTCCAGTGGAGCCAAGACCTGTTTTCAGGGTCTTTTTCAAGATACCTCTGTACATAGCCAGTTTGGATCATCCAGTCAGCATGGGAGAGGAGAAGTGTTTGTAATCCTGCTTCTGAGTGAATTTGTCTATAAGAAATTTTAAAAGCAACATGCAGACAGTAGGGCTCACGATACATTGGCAGGGAGAGAGTCAGGGTTACTGAAGACAATGGCTATTGCTCAGAGTGTGATGCACCCACCTTTAGGTGGGCACGGTGATCTCTTCCCATGGCACCTCCCCTGATGCGTATGGGTGTGTGTGTGTGTGTGTGTGTGTGTGTGTGTGTGTGTGTGCATCCGGCAAAGACCCAGAATAACTAGCTGAAGCTCTGGGTTCAGTTTGTAGTCATAGAATAGAGTCATCCCACTGACAGAGATCCTTGACTTCCTTGGTGTGATTCTTAACCAATTGAGCAAGCTTGTGACTAAGAGAAAAATTAAGGCTCGTTACTCAAAGTGTGGTCTGCCTCCCCTGGGAACTTGTTAGAAATGCAAGTCTCACTCCAGATCTACTGAAATGGTGACTCAAAACTTCACACATTTTAACAAATCATGTAGATGATTTACGTGCACGTGACAGTGTTGTGGTGAGTGGTGACTTAGAAAAGTCATCATATAGCGCAATGTCTTCAAGCTGCTTAACATTGTAAGCGGCTACTATGTGCCCAAGAATGTGCTGGGCTCCTTGTCAGACCCCAGCCATGCATATAACAGGCTCAGTCCTCACAGGTGTACATGCACTGGCACCGTGCAGAGCACAGACTGGGTTGTGCTTCGTTCTGGAAAGAAAACCCTGTTTTTGTTTTGTGCTGCCTTTTACTTTTCTTCCTCTCTTCGCTAAGTCTCATCTCCTTTCATGTTGTTCTGCACTGCACGGACCCTAATACTCACCTTTCGGAATTTCTCCCAACTCTCTTGGTGGCTTTGGGGTTAGTCTCAGTCTCTGCACTTCCCAAACACATGCCCTGCTTCTCCACACCCTCCTGCTGGCTCAGGGTGTCGACTGAGGCCTTGGTTTTGCAGAGTACACTGATAGAGCTTTTCTCCACCTCAGCTATGGTTGATTTGCTTATTTTATTGAAGAGGGTCTAGAATCCTAGGTAACTCAAAAGGCAAATAACATGGCTTGGAGCAGATTTGCCTTTAATTGGTCCCTTAATTGGTTTTTTTTTTTAACCTTTTCTGGGATCTATTAAACAGCCCCTTGGGTTTCCCAACTAAATGGGTACTAAATGGCCAAGTGACAGATGCCAACTTTGCTAATCAGATGATATACCATGTCATCTTTCTTTTCTATCTTCAGAAGGCTTGCCACTGTGGACTACTATCTTGGAAGATTGTTCTGCCTAGCACTGAGTAATGGTAGATCACTGTTATTTCTGCTAAGATCATTGCTATGGATCAAACTTAATAGTGTAACTGTTTGATACATCCTCTTAACATTAAGAAGAACAGTGATTAGAAGAAGCAGAACCGGGTGTCTCTAATGTCTGTCAAGTGAATAAAACATGAGCTGTTGAAATAGTTTCATTTACCTTCACTGTCCTTATTAAGCCCCTTAGCTGGTGGCACAGGGCACTGCGCAGCCACCATCCCTGGTTGCCAAGATTCAGGAAGCCAGGCCTGTGTCTTTAAATCTGAATCACCAAGTCTCTAGATTAATTATATTTCCTTAACTCAGACACTGTTAATAAGACCCTGTCATTTCCATTAAGAAAGAATGAATGAACAAGATGACAAATCATTAGTTGTACCAAAGCTCTTGTCTGTGTTTATTTTTTTCCCTGATGATTATTTTGGGTGAAGATTTCCATTCCTATGGCATTGTGATACAAAACTGTATGATCCTCCACTGTGCAACAGAATACCCACTAACCCTATGTGGCTATTTAAATTTAAATTAATTTAAAATAGATAAAATATTTAGTTTCTCAGTTATACTATCCACAATCTTTCTTCTCTCTTGCTCTCTCTTTTTTTCTGTTTGAAATACAGTCTCACTCTGTTGCCCCAGCTTAGAGTGCGATGGTGTCAGATCTCACAGCAACCTCAAACTCCTGGGTTGAGTTTGAGGTTGCTCAAGTGTTCCTCTTGCTATAGCTGGGACTATAGGCATGCACCACCATGCTTGTTTTTTCTATTTCCAGTAGAGACAAGGTCTCACTCTTGCTGGGGTTGATCTGGAAATCCTGAACTCAAGCAATTCATCTACCTTAGCCTCCCAGGGTGCCAGGATTACAGGCGTGAGTCAACATGCCTGGCTATCTGCAACCTTTCAAGTGTTTGACAGCCACATGTGGCTAGTGACTACAGATAAAGGACATTTCCACCATGGGAGAAAGTTGTTTTTGATGGTGCTGACAATGGCCCAGTAGAATTTAGAATGAAAAACACGGTCTTGGCCAGCCGTGGTGGCTCATGCCTGTAATCCTAGCACTCTAAGAGGCCAAGGTGGGTGGATTATCTGAGCTCACAAGTTGGAGACCAGCCTGAGCAAGTGTGAGACCCTTGTCTCTAAAAAATGACCGGGCGTTGTGGCAGGCACCTGTATTCCCAGCTACTTGGGAGGCTGAGGCAAGAAAACCACTTGATCCCAAGAGTTTGAGGTTGCTGTGAGCTGTGATGCCATGGCATTCTACTGAGGTCAACAACATGAGACTCTGTCTCCAAAAAAAACAAAAAATCCCAACCAAACATGGTCTTCTGTGTTTATGAGCGTGGGTCCAAATCTCATTTCTCCTAATAAGTAGCTAAATGACTTTGGACAAGTTATTTCACTTTCCTGAGGGTTCAGTTCCTGCATCTGTGAGTTGGGAAATTCTGTCTGCCCAACAGTATAGTTGTGAAGATTACATGAGATGGCCCTTCTCAGGGTGCCTGGCATCAGTGCTCAATCAGTGTTATGCCCTTCCTCCTGCTCCTTCTGCCAAACAACTTCTCTCTCTTAACCTCTAGATCATCTGTGTTCCTGGGAATAGGAGCTGAGTGTGAAGGCCTGGCCAAGAGCAGAGAGAATCATCTTTCTGTTAGTGGTAGACTAGGGGACTTTGGGATGTTCTAAGATGCTAAGACTGTGATAGCTGCTCAGGCAGGGAAGGGAGAGGTCTTGTTTTTTCTGCACATCCTGCCTACGTCCACTCATCTTTGCTGTTAGTCATTGGTGAAATAGATGGGTGTGTCACAATCAGTAACACGTGAAGTTTCTAATGAATGACTGTGACATATAGATCAGTGGTTCTCAGATTTTAGTGGGTATTGGAATCACCTGGAGGGCTTGTCCAATCACAGATTGCTGGGTTCCACCCCAAGAATTTCGCTTCCACAGGCCTGGGGGGAGGGGCCTGACAATTTGCATCAAGGTCCCAGGTGCTGCTGGTGCTGCAGAGGCACTTGAGTCATGGGCACCTCTATAGGTGAAGATTAAATTGTCTTTATCCTTGGGTTACACTGAGAGGGTCCACAGAACATTCTTGAGGGCATGAGAGCACTTCATGGCATTGTAATAATTGTAATTTCATTGTCAAAATAAAAAGTTTAATTAATGCCTATTATGGATCATAGATGAATTTCCTTTTTATTTTCCCTCCACTTTTTTTTCTTTTTACAAACTCTCTAGTTGAGGGCTGAGCTCCGATAGATTGCAGCAAGGGAGTTGCCCTGCTTCACGTGAACCCCCCGACCCCAAAGCAGGTTTTTTATGAATGGTTTACACAGGGTTCCTCATTCGTGTGCGTTGTGTGACAGGTGTAGGTGACTATCTCGAAACCAGCTACAGTGTGTGATTCTAGTGCCTGCTTTTGCATTTGTATTTGCAATCACATTATTATTATTATTATTTTTGCAATCACATTATTGCCAAACAATATCCAGAACAGGCAACATCTAACTTTGGAAGTAGTATTTCTCAAACTGCCTCTGCCCTTTTCTTGCAATAGTACAGCCACAGCTGGGGCCCTGGGCCCTGATTTCTGTTACTTCAGGTTACGGGGCAGGGAAGTGAGACAGCTCCTATTCAGGGCTTTCTCGGTGGCCGATCTTCATAGTTTACCATTTTGCCTGTAGAGGGCAGCAGCGCCAAGAACTTCCTGGTTGCATTTGCCATGTGCGAGGTGAGTACCAGCCTGGTGTTCCTCTCTTTCCTCTGTCCCTCTTCTCACCTTGCCTTTCTTTTGGCAGTCACATCTAAAAGATATTTTCAGAGTGACCTCATTGCCCCAGGAACTGGTGGCCAAGAAGGCAACCTGGAGGGCAGCTGTGGTGTTGGAGGGAGCCCACCTGCTTGGGGTGGGAAGCTGTCCTCTCCCCATGGCCTGGGCACCTGGCAATGCCTGGAGACTGCGGGAGGTAGCCGTCTGGGAAGCCTGTGGCCGCTGCCCACTCCTGGGCTTTGCTTGTATGTGTCCTCTCTTGCTTTCTTGTCCCCAAAATGCCTCATCCCAGAAAGAATCTGAGTCAGTCGCTTGTCATTAGATGAGTTCCTGCCAAACTGTGGCAGATGTCAAAGCAGCTGATAGGAAGATTATATTCTCCCTTCCCCCACCCCAGCAGGCAAAGTGGAGAAGAGAACCCGAGGGGAGAAGGTTGTCAGGCAAAGCTCAGAGGAGGAAGATGGTTCTATAGATGGGTCTTTTCGGACAGACAGCTCGAGAGCCATCCCTAGCCCCACCCCATCAACACGAAGGCACAGGAAGGGGTCCCACTTAATTCCCTTCCTGAATAGTTCGAGTTAATATGGCCTTAGAATCAGAAATCCCCTGGCCTGCACTGCGTGCTTGTAGGACTCACAGATTTTCCTGCGGAGGCTTTTCCTGGTTTTACACGTTGGCTCCTGCGCATGCTCACCCACGCTTTCTTACATGCGCATGCCTGGCTTCCGACTTACCACCTTTCTGTCAAAGAGCACTCACTCTGTCATCGTCACCCCTGGGGCCCACCGGGCTGCGCTTCTCTCTGAGCCCCCTGAGGGTCGCTGTGCGGTGGGACCCTCCTGCTGTAACCCTACTCTCGGCGGTGACTCAGGGTCCTGGAGTAACTTTTTCTTCGGAGGAGATGACACAAGATGTGAAAGATCTGAGATCCAAGACCCTAGACAGAACGACTCACCTCAGAAAAGACTTAGGTCCTCCAGGATGCCAAAACGGGCTCAAGAAGTGCTGGGACCCTGAGGGCTCTTTTTTGGGGGAGCTAGCTCAAATCCAGGGGTCAGAGCTGACGTGGCCTGGCCTTGGCCGGCCTGGCTCCAGGAAGTGTTGCTTTCCCCCAGCCCCCTGTGACTGCCTGGTCCCTCCCGGCCTGACTTCTCTGCGCCCTTCTGCTCCGGGCATTCTCTATGCTTTAATTCCCATCAAAACTTTTCTCTTCTCACACTGAGGTGCAAATGACTGCAAACAGTTGGGAGAGACAGTACCTGAGAACATCCTTTCATAATTCTTTAAAATGGAGAGACTCAATCCTATGGCAACAGGCTAATACAAGACCTCCACACATCTATCCCCCAGCCTCAGCATTCTCAGCTCCTAGCCAATCTGATTTCTTCTTCATCCCGAGATTATTTTGAAGTGAATCCAAGCCGTTTGTTTTCCGTATATGCCAAGGGCTCTCTTAAGTCCCAAGCTGATTATGATACATGTTGATGAAGACCCTTTGGTGTCAGGACAGCATCCAGGCTGTCCCCTGTCAGCTGGCACTGCCACCTCTCCAGCTTACATCCTCACGTCTCAGCAGACCCTACCCTTCCAGCCATGCTGAATGCTGTTCCCCTAAATACCACATTTTTTCACCTGTCACTGGATACAAGTGTTTCCTTTTTTTCTCCCTCTTTTTAAAAAACTTTATTCAAATTAATATGAGGGTACAATATTTAGGTTACAGTGTTCTCAATTCCAGGGTAAAGTTCCATTTGTAGAACAACCCCTCACCCAGGGGCTGTGTTATACACACACACAATGTGCACATTAGGTGAGATCCCTCCTCCTGCCATACATCCTCTCCTGCTCCCACTTCCCACTACCCCTAAACTGGGCTATAATAGTGTTTTATTGTTCTTAGGAACCTATAATTGTTTATATATTGATTTCATATTAGTATGGAGTACATTAGATATTTCTCTTCCCGTTCTTGTGATACTTTATTAAGAAGAATGTATTTCAACTCCATCCAGATAAATGTAAAAGATGCAAAGTCTCCATCTTTTTAATGGTTGCATAATATTCCATGGTATACATATACTACACTTTGTTGATCCATTTATGGGTTGATGGGCACTTAGGTTGCTTCCATGACTTGGCAATTATGAATTGAACAAGTTTTTCCTTTTGTTAGACGTCTCATCATTCAACCTCAGATCAGAGGCCGTCTCTTATCAGAGGCTTTCCCTGAACCCCTAGTTGGAATTATTCAGGCTTTCCTATGGGAGCCAATGGCATGGAGATACTACCCTAACCCAATTTATCAAACAGGGATATAATGCTTATTATAAGGCAGGCACTGCTCTAGGGGTGTTTCAAATAAATATTAACTCATTTAACCCACGCGGAACAATTCTCAATGAGGTTATAGCTGGGGAAATTGAGACATAGAGAGGTTTACGTTATTCAGCTAGTAAGTGGCAGAGCTGGGATTCAAAGCTTAGGCAGCCTGGCTTCTTAACCACTCTCTTGGGTGCTTATTCTGGTGCAAGTCCTGTATTTGTTACTGTTTTCCCTGTAGACTATGAAGTCATTGAGAACAGGGACTGGGATTCATTCTCCTTGACACCCCAGGCCTAAACCCTGTATCTGGCACAATGAAGGTCCCAGATCCCAATTGTTGAATGCATGAGTAAATGCAGGGCACCCTGCCTGGTCATCTGCAGACATGTGAAGACACGGACTCTTCCTGCTCCCAGGTACAATTTTTACAGGGATTAAGACCTTAAGCTAAACAGATTCTCCATCTTTTCTCCACCCAACACTGCTGTAAGTTATGACTCAGTCCCTTATCTCTGTGGCTGTCATGTGGGGTTGCAGCAGGTGAGTGGAGGTGGGCAGGGCAGAGTTGTACACATCTAGTTTGAAAAAGCCTCTAGAAAGATATTCTAGATGTCTTTCAGGTGTAGCCTCTTGGTTGAGCTGGAGAGATGAGGCACTAAAATAAAATTCTAGGCAATAGTCCAGAGATAGTTGGAGGGGGAGTTTGAGGACACAGAGACAGACAGGGTCTTCTGTCTCCCTCCTAGGCTCTGCTAAAGACCATCCCTGAATCAGACCAACAGGAATGAATAATGGGACTATCCTTGCAGAAAACATTTTTCTTTTTCCCCAAAGTTTAGTGGAGCTGCTACTGAGATTGATTGCACATTCGAGTGAGCTCCCAGGGAGAAACAGGAAAGTGAGAATGTTTACAACCTTCCCTGACCTGATTCTATTTCAAGGACATGGGTCGTTAGCTTCTGGCAACAGACAGAGTGATGTGCATACATTCCAACAGTTTTCTGACCAAATTTGGGCATACTTTTTTTTTTTTTTATCCCTGAGGTGATTGTTACTATTTGCTGGAAATTTTATTATTAAATCCCAGCAGCAAAAGCCTTTCTTTTCTTTCCACACATTTCCCACTAATTAGAACCTGCTATTATTCACTGTCTGGCTCTAATCTAGCTAACGACCTAATGTAAGCCTTTTTATCACAGTTCTTTAGCTGCTTTGGCTTGTGAGTGGTAAATCCTCAATCCTGACACCCGTGAGCATCATGATCGAGTTTGTAAAACACCCTTGGAAACATGCAAAGCACCTCGGATGCATGTTGGCTATTATAGCAAAGACAATTCATGAATTGAAAAAATCAGACCCTAATATCCAGGTCTTCTGCTTAGTGGGGAAGACCTCAGGAGAGTAAAGTGGCCTATTGAGTCCTCATCGTCCTCACTTGTAAGTTAGGCTGGAACAAGTTGATTAGGGTTTCTCTTGCATGCCAATGTGACAGATTGGTAGTGGCTGCTTGGATTGCTCTGCTGGAAAGGGATAGCGGGAAGGGATAGTGCTGCGATTTATTGTTGATGTCTGCCGTGGATGAGGGAGCATGAGCAGCAGAACTTACCAAATGTTTGCCAACTCTGGGTGTGTCTCCTGTGGAAACATCTAAGGTGTAGTTAATGTTCAAGCTGCGCCTGAAGACAAGATTGACTAAACAATAGGTTAGTATTTCAGTTATTGTAAGAATGGATCACCAGAGCCTAAAAAAATATGGGAATCCTGGGGACTTTGGTTCACCCCATAATTTTTAATGTCCTGGATGATCCTGATACCTAGACCAAAGTGAAATCTTTCTTGGTTCTGTTGTTACCCACCAGCCTAGGCTTTTAGATCCCCAGATATACCTGGTATATTGCTAGACAAGGGGAGGTGAGGACTGAAATCAGTGGGATCCCAGAAGTGTTGAGTTTTCTGTCGTGTTATTCGTGTACTAATGCAATTAGGATTTCTGTAATCTTTAAGGTTAGGAAGCCTTTAGACATCCCAGTGAAGAACCCATTTAAGAAGATTTCTGAGTTTTAGAGAGGTTATAGAACTTGTTCAAAGGCATATGAGGTATGCAGGAGGGAGCTAACATATACTAAGAGCATCCTATGAGCCGAACACCTTATAGAGTTCTAACTCACTTAATCTTTCTAATAGCCCTAGGGGGTAGTAACATAGTAATATTGTTGCATAGGCAAGGAACTAGTGATGCAGAATATGGGCTAACTTTCACACAGTTGCATAGGAAAAAGCATAGAAAGTCTTTTCAATAGTTCTGGACTCTGATCATAGCAGATATTTTGTATCAAGATCTGTTTTTAAAAATTGAGATGGAGTCTCACTTTATCACCTTAAGTGGAGTGCCACAGCAGTGTCACAGCAACCTCAAACTCTTGGACTTGAGCAATCCTCTTGCCTCAGTCTCTCAAATTGCTAGGATTACCCACCACAATGCCTGACTAGATTTCTGTTTTTAGTAGAGATAGGGTCTCACACTTGCTCAGGCTGGTCTCAAAAACCTGAGCTGAAGTAATCCACCCACCTCAGCTTCCCAGAGTGCTAGGACTATAGCTGGCTTGTATGAAAATCTTATGTTTGGTAATGGCCAATGAATTTGGACCCCAGAAACTTGGTATTCATGACAACTAGAGAGTGATATGTGTGTACACTCACATATATATACATATATGTATATATAACTGTGTGTGTGTATATATACGTACATATATATGTATATTTAGGTCACTACAAATGTTTTGAGACAAACTGTGTTATGGTCTATTATTTCACTCCCAAGAACCACAGTTAACAGTGTTCTTCCTGACTCACTCATATAAGTTTCAACTTGCTGGCCTTATCAGGGTTGCTTGGAGGGATTCATTTGTTTCTGTTCACGTGGATTTTCTGTTTCTTGGTTTTTGTGCTTCTCAAAACTTTCATAATGGCATGTATATATATTTGAGAACTTATTAAAGATGTTTGCATACCAACTCTCAGTCTAAATAATTGCTATGGAAATTTTGAAGATACTCAAATTAGAAATGTTTTTTAAGCCATTAAGAAGTACATTTTTATGTTCACATAATTGACTAGTGAATGAAAATTATCCTCTATCTTAATTAAATCAGGCTTCCCAAGTACTTGTTGTATCGGTTATCGATTGCTCATCAAGTTCAAGAACTATTTAAAAGCAATAAAAATTATGCATTCTTTTAAGAAGCTAGGGCCTTTACAATAGGTTAGTTTAACTGCCTAGAAGGACAAATGGAGGAGGGTGGATCTGATACTTGGGAGTGAGTTGAGGTCTGACAGGAAATAATTGACTTGCTCGGTTACTTTTTGAGTCTAGAGAAGGGTTTTTAGCCTGAGGAAGTTAAAACCAACTCAGTAACTAGGAACAAAGCCAGAGTGGGAAGTAGGATGATGAAGTTATGTAAAACTAACTTGGTTTTAAGTCTTAAGACCTCAGGCGAATGACACTAAGGGTGGAGAGAATTTTGTGTGTGAGAGCTTCAAACCACTGCTCAGGGACCTTTGGTGGAGAGAGGAAAACAAAGGCATGAAAAAAAATCCCAATATAAAATGGAGAAAAAGATTAAATGTGTATACTAAAGACTAGCTGGCTTGATGTTGATTGAGAATATTATTAAAAGGGGCTTTTTCATCATCAGAACAAGAACCGCTGATCACCATGGGCAGGCTGCTGTGGGTTTTCCAAGAACACAAGCAGCCCGGATTTATCTCACTGTTTTCTAACACGGAGAAAAAAGCTTGTCTGGTGGTAATTATGTCTCGATTTCAGAAGTGGACTTTTTAAAAATAACAAACATTCGTTGGCTAGATTAGATTTAAGTGATTGGTGACAGTTATCTCATTTAATTATGACATTAAGCACATTTGAGGTAGATGCTATGTTCATCTTCACTTTACAGATGAAGAAATCAAGGTCGTGGGGTTAAGATACCACCTGCTCCTGGTCCTCCTCTTATCTAATTGTTCTGGCTCAGAGTTTTCATTTGGGTACTTGTCTTACGCCTCCCTTTTATATGTCTGTGTTCTTTAAAGCTCTGTATAGTTGATGCAATCAGAATAAAAAAAAACTTTAAGCTAAAACCAAGAGAGCAAGTAAAACTCGCTTGAAGTTCCCATGCTGAACTCCTTTGACTAAAGAGCAACAGTATAAGTTGGTGGACAGGCTTAGGGTTTAGCTGCTTGAGGTCACTGTGTGCTGCTAGTGTGATGAGCTGCCCACACCTGACTTCATGCTAAGCCCTATGTTGCACTGGTCCCACACTAATCTCAATCCACTCTGAACAGAGCAGAAGCGTTGTGAGTATTTGGGGTGCCTTGTGTTAGAGGGATTTAATTTTAAGATTTTATATCCAGAGAAGAATAATCAAGAAAATCTTTTCAGGGTCATTTCCACCTGAGGAACTGACTGCAGAACATTTTATAATCAAGTGTGGGCAGAGAAAATATGAGAGAAAATCAGAGAAACTGATGATGTTTAGGACCAGAAGAGTTGTATAATCTCAAGAGTAGCATAATAATGATCATTATACAGTTATTGTGTGCTAAGCATTTAATTGTCACCAGAATCCTGTGAGACAGGTATTATTAGCCTACTTGAACAGATTATGGAGAGGTTAGTCATCTGTTCAAGGACATATAACTAGAAAGTATTGAACTGAGGATATGAACCCCAAAGCTTGGGCTCTTACTCATAGTACTACCATGTTTCCCCCCAAATAAGACCTACCCCCAAAAGAAGCCCTCGCAGGATATCTATACATCTGTAAAATATAAGCCCTACCCTGATAATAAGACCTAGTGATGGGAGTGGCTATGTAGCATATCTGCATAGCCACATCATGCATTTCAGTATGGAGCGGTAAGGAAGACTGGAATACCTTTTACCAGGAATGCTTATCGCTGCCACAGCTCCTTTCTCTGAGCTGTTTGCACTTGTGCCCATGCGGGTGTGGTAACCTCGGTTGCAGGCATCCCATTGCGCATGTGCGACAGGCTAGGGGAAAGGAGTTGATGCATCACTAGCGCCAGCCCCACCAACAAGGTCGGCTCCCCCTGTCAGGTTCCAGAAGAAGATGACTTAACTGTATTTGAATAAATGTAGATTGTTGTATTATACTTAATAAAAATAAGATATCGGCTCGGCACCTGTGGCTCAATCGGCTAAGGCGCCAGCCACATACACCTAAGGTGGCGGGTTCGAATCCCCAGCCCGG